>CADEPN050000002.1:1800000-2050000 GCA_902829305.4 Spodoptera exigua | reverse complement strand
TGTCCACTTGCGTCCAGGTCTTTTCTTAAAGAAAGTATTTATGATTGATAATTATGCTGTAGGGCAAAATCGATAAGTTTTTCTCCTCTTACGTTTCGTGTACCGTATCCGTTTGTTTTTCATGATTAAAAATTCATCGCTTTGAGGTTGCCCTATTTTTGCATTAAAATCACCCATGACTATGATTTTCGTATGGGCTTTTTTCATGGCTTCGTTTAGGGTTGTGTAAAACGTAGTTATATCATCCTCGCTGGCTGATTCCGTTGGTGCGTAGACTTGAATTATTGTTAATTTGTAACTGTGTATGTTCAAATTTAATATAGCTATTCTGTCCGATAGACCGATGTAACTTTCTATGTGTTGTTTCAGGTGTTTCTTAACTAAAAAGCCGATTCCGTGATACCCAGCTCGTTCACCTGTATAGCATAGTAAGAAGTCCCCATAGTCTTCTATTTGATTTCCTAGTCGTCTGATTTCGATAATCCCAAAACATCAAACTTAACATTTTTTAGAGCTTCTGTTAATTCAATGAGTCTCTTCATATGTTGATAGTGATCTGACTATTGTAGGTGGCAATTAATATTTTGTTATCATTTCTGTTTATTATTATGGTTTTTTACTAGTATTTTGGTACTCTGGAGGGTTTTGGTCGTAATCTTCCTCGGTGACCGGCCGTGGTGGAAGATAGGTATTTGTTTTTGCTTGATTTATTTTGCTTAATTGTGTTAGTTTACGTTCAGTTTGTATTACTAATTGATTTTTATTTCCGCTGTGTTCGTTTATTTCATTGTTTTGCCGGTCCCCGAGTTCAAATTGTTATTGTTTGGTGTCGTTCGACCCAGAGGCTGTTGGACGCATTCGATCAAAGACATTTGCTCGGCTTATTTTTTGTGCAGGTTTTAGAGTTATGTTACCATCAGTAATTTCCTGGGGACTTCGTGTTGGTGATCTCTTCCTTTTTTCTTTATTTTTATTTTCATTAACCACCAGTGTGTCGTATCTTATGAACGCATAATGTCCTTTATTGCGTTCTTCTTTGAGTTTGTCTTGCAAGGAGCGTCTTATTTCAAGGACATGTTTTGGAAAATCTTCAGTAAAGTATGTGTTCTCAGACTTTTTCTTATTTTTTAATATTTCGTTTCTTTTCCAATTAGTACTTATTGTAATTTTAACAGGCCTCGCTTTACCGGTTTCATGTTTTTTCCCTACACGATATGCTTACTAATGTCTCGTACGTCGCAATCAATTCCTAAAGTTTTAATTTCTTCTGTTACCACTTCTACGAGTTCTAAGTTAGAATTTTCTTTTTCCTCTAGACCAAAAACCATCAAGTTGTTCATTCTTTTCTCCCTTACATCCATGTCTATTTTCTTTTCGAGTTCTTCTACTCTTTTCTTCAGTTTTACAATTTTCTTCCACAAGTGGTTGCAGCCTTTCTTCCATTTTCGACATCAAGCTTTCAGTAATTTCTTTAGTTTGATTTTGCATTTCAACTTTAATTTTGTCGAAAAACTTTTGAAAGTTTGCCTCCATTCTCAGTTTATAAAAAGCTCCTTGATTTTATACTTCGCAATTTAATCGGAAAAATTTGAGATTTTTTTGTTGCAACACAAATTTGCGTTTTGGTATCCCAGTATAGTTTATGGTTATTTATCGTAATTTGTCACACTGGTTGTCAATCTGTCATTGACTACACGGACATTGACACTTAGCGTCAACTTAAAAAAACACTAAGAAGTGGGTAGAGTTTATTTGGGTGAAGTTTAACTTTCTTAGGAGTTTTTTTGATGCACTATTTTTGTATTATTAGTCCCACTATTTGCACAAATTCTCTGTTCAGTTACATAGGTTGAGTCTTTATCTCAGAATAAAACCACTTTTCACAGCAATGGCTTCGAGTAGCCTAATTATTAGAATTAATTTTTCGGGAGCTAACGAGCGATATGTTTCACGAGTGACAGCCGGAACCGGACCCCCAGCCAGACCAACTATATTAGAGGACTTTCGTTGGTAGTGGTGAAGGATACGCACGTGTTTTTTGTCGGTACTACGATTGTTGTCAATTTTAGTGATCTTTTTCATAGTGATCTAAATTGAAACATTTTGTGTTGTTTTTATTGTGTTTGTGTGTGTCATTTTTAAGGTTGTAAGTAGTAGTTTTAACTTTTAATAAGAACTTTTTCTATCCTTTACTTCCTTCTTCTCTCCATTGTCCAAAATGGACGAGGAGAAACCTCCGGACCCTCCCGATAAATTGTTGGATTACAATCCAATTTTAACCATTACCCTTCCCCACGATAATCCCGATCTTGAACCAATGGACTCTGAGTCATCAGCCAACAGAAAAAGATCTGCAGGCTCCCCACCTATCTCTCGTAATAACCCTCCAAAAGTAGCTAAAAACATAAATGGTAGGCAATGTTACACGGCAAAGGACAACCCCCCTTATATCGTATATGTCTCCCTCAAGGACTCCCAGACCTCTGGTACCACACTCCACCCAGTAAAGTTTGGGATGTTCTTGATGCGGAACAACATCAATAACGTTAAAACTGGCGGTGTCAAACGATTAGGAAGGAACAGGGTCTCAGTTGAGTTTGTGTCACACCAGGATGCCAACAGTTTTTTAGTAAACTGTGTGGTGGCACAAAACTACACAACATCAATACCGCAATTCAATATTACGAGAATGGGTATAGTGAGGGATGTTCCCATTGAGTGGTCGGAGGAGGAGATCAGCAACATCAGGGTTCCTGCGGGATGTGGTGTTGTGATAAAAGCACGAAGAATGAACAGGAAAGTTTCCTCACCAAGTGGAATGGAATGGAAGCCCACCCAAACCGTAGTCCTAACATTTGATGGCCAAATATTACCTAAAAAAGTGTTTTGCTTTTATTCAGCGCTTCCAGTGGAACTTTATTCGTACCCGACAATCCAATGTTATAACTGTTGTCGATTCGGGCACACCCGCACTCTATGCCGTTCAAAACCACGCTGCTTCAAGTGTGGCCAGGATCATCCTGGTGATGGATGCCAATTAGCAAGCGAGGCTGCACATTGTATTAACTGCAATGGCAATCACTTTGCAAATGACAGTGCTTGTCCTGAGCTGGGCCGCCAAAAGAGCATTAAAGCTTTAATGGCGGAAAAATCAATTTCATATGCTGAAGCTAGCCAAGTTTTCCCACCTGTCAAAAGGTCGTATGCCGAGGTGTCCAAATCAACAAACTATATTGACTCAACACCAACCAAAAAACTGTCCCAACAAAGAATCTCACATAAAAAAACAGTACTTCTTAAACCCAAATCCTATGCCCCCCTGTCTCCTAGTTATGATAACAAGGCCCATCAGGCACTTATCCAAGACTATTCTTTTTCCCCATCCCAAAATGGTTGCGCTTTCCCAATGGAATTTGGAACCAACAAACATAGCTCCAAAGACATTTTAAATATTATTTCAAATATGTTAATAGCAGTGTTATCTAACCCTGCCCAAGTTGTACCTGACCACGTTGCACAAAGACTAGCTACCATCTTTGAGTATATTTATAAAATTCCATCCACTAACTCTCCTTCAGTGGAACGTGAGGAGTACTCTTCCCAGGAAGAGTGATTTACTCCATTTAATTAATAAATTTCAACCATTAATTTGTGGCATTGCTGAGACATGGCTCCTACCGAATATTAATTTCAGGATACCATGTTTCAGTGTTGTCAGACAGGACAGATCTGATGGTTATGGAGGTTGTGCTTTGTTAGTTAATAACAGAGTACCCTTCTCCCAGATCCCTCTACCCTTCGTTGGCGATGACATAAATGTTGTCGCTGTTAAGGCTGAGGACATAAACATTTTTGTATTTTATATTGCCCATCCCCAGAGTAGTCATATCATTTTAATAAAAAATCTACTAAGTTCAGTAAATGGCCCATTACTAGTAATGGGTGACTTTAATTGCCATCACTTTCGATGGGGGTCTGAAATATGCGACAGCATAGGTCATGACCTAGTAGACATGCTGGATGACCTCGACTTATGCGTCATCAATGATGGCAGCCCCACTCGTAGGTCTGCATTTGGTCAAAGAAACAGCTGTGTGGACTTGACCTTCTGCTCATCTAGTGTGGCTAGTTTGCTGAATTGGAGTTGTTTGGATATGACCTATGGTAGTGATCACTATCCCATTATTATTAAGAGCCCATCTAAATCCATTCCAGATAAATTCCTTCCTCCCTTACTAAAATATCGGCTTAACTCAGCTGATTGGGACCTTTATTCCAAACTTTTAGATCTTCGCATTTCCGCATTACCAACTGTCAACGCTGAGAACGCATTGGAGTGCTTTTCCCAATTTTCCGACGTAGTAGCTGCTACAGCTAAAGACTGCTTTCCGGAGAAAAGCTCCCCAAAAGGAAAAATCCCTTCCCCTCCTTGGTGGATAGTGAATGCACTGCTATGATACGAGCTAGGAATGAGGCTGAAAAGGCATATAACCACGATATGAACCTGGAAAATCTCATAAACTTCAAACGAATATTGGCTAAGTCAAGGAAGTTGTTTAAAAAGAAGAAGAAACAGAGCTGGCGGAGTTTCTGTGGTTCTTTGAACCCATCCACACCGGTGGCAGCGGTTTGGCAGCGGGTGAAGAGCTTTAGGAACTCCTCTAAACCTCCTTCAATTTCCATCTTACCTGATAGTCTAAGCCATATGTTCTTTGCCAACATTGCTCCTGCTTATGTTCCCAGTGAAGATGAATGTTGTTGGGGATTGTGTGAAGATTCACATGACCCCCTTGACACCAAGTTCACTATGGAAGAGCTCCAAACGGTGCTGAACCATGTAAAAGACTCTGCACCAGGTAATGATGGGTTTCCTTACTCTTTCCTCTCAAAATCAGGAATCAAATCTAACAATATTACCTTGACTTGGTCAATTTTTGTTTTATTTTTGGCTATATTCCTCCTACCTGGAAGGTTCAGGTTGTCATACCGCTGTTAAAAGCTGGTAAAGATTCTGGTGATCATTCATCCTACCGTCCTATTGCGCTATCGTCCATCCTTATTAAAATCCTAGAACACCTTATAAAAAACTGACTAGAGTGGTTGGTGGAAAGCCAGAGACTGCTGCCGGCGACTCAGTTCGGCTTTAGAAAGGGCTTGGGAACGGCCGACAGTGTGGGCACCCTCACATCGGCCATCCGACTGGCCCTTAGCAGAGGTGAGTCGTTGGTGGCGGCCTTCTTGGATATTTCAGCGGCTTATGACTCGGTTCTCCTACCCCTTCTCAGGCAAAAGCTGCAAAAGCTGAGAATTCCGAGTAGGATTTGCCAGATTATAAGCCATATCCTCTCCAACCGCACCCTCCAACTAAGAACTCCTGAAGATAACCCAGTACAGAGAACTGCCTGGAGAGGATTACCCCAGGGGTCAGTCCTTAGTCCAATCCTCTTCAATATTTATACCCATGACCTCCCTTCCTGTCTTAATTATGACTGCAATATCCTTCAATACGCTGACGATATCGCATTAATGATCACCAACAGCTCTATAACAGACGCCGCTTGCTCCATGAATGTCTCTTTGTCCTCATTAAACCAATGGCTGATTAATCATGGGTTATGTTTAAGCGCCCCAAAAAGCTCGGCTGTTATTTTTACGCGTAGCCGTCGCATTCCAGATGTCCGCATAGAAATAGACGGTCAGGTAATCCCGATAAGCAACAAGGCTAGATTCCTAGGTGTGATTCTAGATTCTAGGATGTCGGGGTTGGATCACGTAGACGCCGTCGTCACAAGGTGTGAACGGTCAGTAGCTGTACTCAGAGCACTGGCTGGAGTATGGTGGGGTGCCAACCCCTTTACATTGAAGCTCATCTATAATGCATTGGTCAGAAGCGTAATGGATTATTGCTGCTTTCTTATTGCACCTTGCAATAAGGAAGCATTTAAAAAACTTGATTCCATTCAGGCCAAATGCCTTAGAATAATAATTGGAGCTATGAAGTCATCCCTATAAATGCCTTACAAGTCGAATGTGCAGAGCCCCCCCTCGACCTTCGGAGACAATACCTAGCTGACCGTTTCGTTTCGAAAGCCCTTTCCCTTTCATCGCATCCCCTACTTCCGATCTTGGATCAGATCCACTGCTCCTATAATTCCTCCCCTTACTGGAACAATAAGTTTGTCCCTCCTGTGATTGTTAGGTACAGAGAACTTAAAAACCTCTCTGCACCCATCAGCCAGTATCCTGTACTCCCGGTCTTTTCTTCTGCATATGAGGTTATCCACTTCAGGCCAAGCATTGTCTTGGAACTAGGCATTGCAAAATCATCAGCGAACGCCAACAAGAAATTCAAACGCGCGTTGAGCAATTTCTGGAGTGACTGGAATTTGTTCTACACAGATGCTTCTAAACTGACTCCTGAGGGATGCACAGGAGTGGCAGCATATTATCAGAACTCAAGGATTGCTTTGTTAGCCAAATATCCCTCTGAAGCTTCTGTATTTACTGGGGAATGTGCTGCTATTCTGGAGTCCGTAAAGTTTATCAGAGCTCACAACTTGAAAAAATCAGTCATCTTCTCAGATTCTAGAAGCAGTCTTCAAGCTCTGGGCCAAGACCAGCTTCACTCCAGAACCTATTGTAGTTTAATCATAGAAATTAAAGCTCTACTTCTTGCGTGTCACGAGGATGGCTTAAAAATAGAAATCGCTTGGATTCCTGGGCACTCTGGCATAAGTGGTAATGAATGTGCGGATACGTTGGCAAAGTTTGCGGCCTCGAATAATGTGGAACACCAACATAACGTTGTGTACGGGTATGATTTACGAGCGGACACAAAACTCAAGCTTTTTTAAATCTTGGGCTGCTGTGTGGGTGGACTCTTCCAACGGAAAGGTGTCCATTACGCTAATATCCAGCCCGACGTCCAGCGGAAGCCTTGGTTTTGCAAATATACCAAACTCCCCCGACACACTATTACGACCTTGTGCAGGCTCAGACTTGGTCATTGTAGCAGTCCAGTATTCCTCAAAAAGATCCATGTTCGTGACAGCTCGCTGTGCGAATGCGGTCTTGATGAGGGTACCTTGGACCATATATTCTTTTCTTGCCCTTTAAACTCCCAATCCTTTGACCTTTACAAAAAACTCCCAAAGATCGAAATCCCCTTCCAATCAATTTCCAATCCCTCTTAACTCACTTTCTTATAAATTAATTAAATGTTTATCAAAATTTATTAATGATAATGATATCAAACTGTGATGGTGTGTAATATTGTAATTAATTATGGTATATATGATATGTCAGTTGTGTATGTCCTCTTATTTACCCTTATTATATAATGTAAAGTAGAATAGTATAAAATAAGTAGATATAGTTTTACTAACCCATGTGTTGTCCTTTCAGCTACTAACAACAAACTACCACAAAGTTAAAGTTCGACGGTCCCATAATCTGCCGTCAGTACTTGACACTGGCAGTATAGTCGACAACACTAAATTGGAGACTCGGTTGCCATTCAAGAAAGAAAAAAAAAAAAAACTATATTAGAATCACATAATGCATTATTTAATTTAGCATGCTATTTTTAGCGAATTGTGTGAGCAACAACTGTAATAAAACTTGACCATCAATTTCTAATACATAAAATTATTCTACAGTTATTGTAAGGTGTTGCTGCAAAGATAAAATATAATAATACTACCCTAATATTGTCCTACTAAGGCAAGGCATCTTTTCTTGAGAAGGCACAATTATTGATCATCACACCTGCTTATAATGGAGTGTCAATATTTAATTATAATTTGTCTACAGATATTGCAAAATGGTCTCACATTAAGGAATTTTTTCGAGTGGACAGCACCAATCCCAATTTTGTATATGCACCAGTATTGAAAAAAGACCATCTAGATCGCAACTCTAAACAAAAAATGAAAGTGAACCTAGCTGCACAAGTGCTGAGCCACTCTGTAGCAGGAGGAATGTTAGCGAGAATATCAAATGGTAACTATAGAATGTTAAAACACAAAATTACTTGTATTAATTATACATATATATTAAATTAATTATATTATTATAGCTATACCTATGTGATCTAGCCTCACAGCTCATTAGCATTTTTAAAAAATTTTTTTTTGTTTAAATTTCAGGTTCAATTGGTACTGAAGCTGCTGTAACAGCAGTCTAGTGGCAGACATGGATAAGCTATTTGACCTAGTGAATGCTGACAGCCCAGACTTAAGGCGAGGAAAACCTCATTCCACCAATTGGTCCACAACAAGCCCACACACAGAATTCTTCAAGAAAATGAAAGATTATTTTCAGACAATGAAATTTATTGGGAGTCCTCGAAAGCTGCCATCACAAGATGGATGGCTAACAACTCTTAATGCATTTTTAAGACTTCATAAAAATTTGGAGGCGAGTAACATTACCAGGCTGGCTACCAGAAGGCTGCAGCAGGATCCTATCGAGAATCTGTTTGGATGCATACGGGGTAACTGTGGGTCCAACACAAACCCTACATGTGGCCAATTTGTGGCAGGTTTAAAAACAGCAATTCTCAGCAATTTGTCCCATATTGGCAAATCGGGAAATTGCGAGAATGATAATAATACAATAATTAATAAATTTGATACTTTTTTATCATTCTCGCAATCACAACCTACTCACATACGCACAGAAATTAAATTTGTTATTGAGGACATGCCTGAAATATCTGAAGAATACATTGAAGAAGAGAATGCAGAAATACAGGCCTGTGCTTATGTGTGTGGGTTTATTGTGAAAAAAATTAAAAACGTATGCAAAACCTGCCACGAGACTTTCTTGACACAAGAAATGGAACCACAACATTTATTTGTAGAGTGCCGGGAGTACAATGAATTAAAAAAAAGTTTAAATTATGTTAAAAAGCCAATGATAGCTTGCGTTGAGTGTTGTGTGACGCTTATAAACAACATTTTAAAAGAAAATGGCCATGCAAATTCTTTAAAAACAAATATAACAGAAAATATAATTTCAAAAATTAATTTTGATTTTCTGAATGAATGTTTAGAACACAAACAATCAAACATTGAACACATTATTAACAGTGTTTTTAACATTTGTATCAAACGTTTTTGTATCCTTAAAAACAGATCTTTTTCACAAGAAGCATCAGCAGCTGCACTCAATCGCAAAATGAAAATTATTCTCCACAAATAGAATTAGTAGTAGGGTAAACTACCAGTCATTGGACACTATCAGTTATTGGACTGAACTCCATTTGGACAGGGTGTCCAATGACTAATTTTAACATTAAAATCAGACATTGGACGCCCTATCAGGAGAAAAAGAAAGATTACGATTAGACAAAAAGATGCTTAATAATTAACATTCGGTGCTGATTAAGAAAATATAGAACTGAGTTAATTTTTTTGTTTGATGTAAATTTTATAAAACGTATCTTATTTTGTTCAATAATTTCGAGAAAGTATTTTTTGTATTACAAATAAGAGCTGCTAAGACGGAATATTTTTGAAAGCAATTGTGGTTATTAACGTTTCTTCTAAGAGATATGTATATAAAAATGTTGTTCATATATTTCCCCTTTATTATTTGCTATTTTAACGATTTATAAAAATAAATTTAGCTCTTATATATCTCTATATCGCTATATCTTATTTTGAACATTAATGAGCTAAATTGTGCTGTTTATTAACTAGTATAGACTGTCCAACAAAAGAAATTCTGTCCAATGACTATATATTTGGGTCCTTTTTTTAACAGGTTTTTTATGTGTATGCTATAAAGTATAATTTTTAAAAGCAAATTGACATACCGTAAAATGGGGTGAAGCGGGTCCTAGGGGGGAACAGAATCATGTTGTCGAATTTTGTTCACGTTCATTTTCTGGCTCTAAAACTTAGTTTATTTGTTGTCAGGTAACTAACTTGAGCAAAGAAGGTTTTGAATTTTTATGAAATGGCAACACACGATTCACAGACAAAGTAGAATGGAAGAAAAAACGGTTTAAAAAAACCTACTTCAAAACACTTGTATTTTGGTCGCGCGCAATTTAAGTTTTTTTTTGTTTCTGTGATTTTTCGCCGATATAACCCGGTTCTAAGCAAACCTTGTCTCTTTGGTTATTGTAAAAACGCATAGGTGAGTGAATTTGTGTATTATTTTCTTGCATAATTGGAGAAAAACTTATTTAAGGCAATTACTTAGATTTTCGGGGTTATCAGGGTCACCTGAGGGGTGAAGCGGGTCATAGAAAGGGGGTAACAGAATCACTTGTGGGGCTAACAGACTCAAGAATGGGGTGTACAGGGTCAAGAAAGGGGTGAAGGGGTTTATTTTAATCGGGGCTGTCGACAGGTTTAATGCTAACTATCCAAGGTTTTATTTTATTTTATTTTTGATTTTGTTTTATTGTTGTAACTTCTTGGGTCCTTTCCTAGGTCATCAATAAAATAATAATATGTTTTTTATTTTTACTTACTTTATTTTTAAATTTAATGAAAATCAAATAATAAATTAAATATTTATATTATATACATATTACAATATTATCCTAGTGAGTTAGCACGCGTGCTCAAATAGGTACCTATATATTTACGAAATATTATTTGTTTACAGATATGCCTAGAAATATGGAATTTGATATTCAGTTTTACAGAGACGCATTACGAAATCAGTGAACCCCATGGTGGCCAAACGGCAATGACGCCAGAGGCCGAGTCTTTTATTGTAAAAAATAAAAATAATTGATTTTTTATTTAGGTGTAAAAAAATTTTAAGTACCTAACTGCAAAGATTAAAGACTGGTTAAATATGAAACAGTTTTTTGACAACCCTAGCCTAAAACCCTCTTCACCCCAGTTTTGAGTCTGTTCACCCCGAGCACGGGGTGAACCGGGTTTGACCAGTTTTTTACGATTTTCTCTGATTTTTGTTAATAAAACATTATAACTATGTATTTTTTAATAAACTTTAGAGTCTCGGAACATTAAAAAAATACCTTTAATCTTATTTTGTCAAGTGCTCATATATTAAAATTGTAAAGAAAGTTCAAAAGTGACCCGCTTCACCCCATTTTACGGTACACATTGAATAAGCAAAATAATATCAATTGTAGCAATAATATAATTTCATAAATGTTTTAAGAATTATTTTTCAATTATAGAAGGTCCCAAAGTTTCAGGCAAACCCACATGAGATTAATCAGAGATACATTTTTGTAATTAAATTACTTTTGCAACTGAATGAATATGTAAGTAGTAGTAGTGGTATTTTAATGACTTATATGTTTGGTACATTTAACATTAGTTGGCCAGAAAATTTTGGTCCTTACTGTGTATTTTTATAGGATGTAATGCACAAAACATTGTTGCGACAAAAAGATACTTACTGTAGAAATAGTACGAGAACGAATATAGAATATGTAACTCTCAGCTAATGTAAAATAGAGAAAATGTCTCAACTTGTGTGTTGATATCATCTTTCTAATAGAAAAATAAATAATTACCTATAAAATATAATGTCCTTCTTTTATTTTCTATTGTTTTCTAATACTCTGAGCACTCTCACTTGTAAGAAAACTCGAAATACGTGATTCGAGTATTCTTGCAAGCGAGAGTGCCCAACTACCCAAAATAGTCTAAAAATATAAAAAAAACGTAGTACGTTTTAAATTTCGCGGTGCAGGATAGTTAAGTGGGCAGAAACTAGATGTCGCTAGAAGCGACTTCCGTTTTGTCTTTTTTATTCGAAGTTGACATTCTTCTCCTTTAGAGTAAATATGTTCTGTGACTCGAAGTGTTTGACTGAAGTATTTTGAGGATTTGTGAATTAATTTAAAGTGCCTTATTATGTATTGCGTAGTCAAAGATTGTACAAGTGTATGGAACCCAACATCAAATGTCATCTTTCACAGGTAAGTCCAGAAATACCATATTTTAAGTTATACATTATCGTTACCTATTTTATGCCAATATTTAAAAAATCTGTAAATATTTACGTTCGAAACGGTGTCACAAACATTTATCTAGTAATCTTTGTCATCGTTTAAAAATTTATATGTGTAAATCGCATTTAATTATTAAAAAACAGGTACGTTTAGTCTTAGACGTCAAAATTATGTGTTTGTAAACAAAGAGCTAAAGAGTGACCATATTTTTTAAGTTAGGTAGATACTTTTTGATTTGTGGAATGGTTGAATTTTATGTAGGCCTCGTTGCTCTTATAATGAGACTAACGTATTATATCTGAGGGTAAAACAGAAAGGTCTTCAAATTTTAATAATTAAAAGAGTGTTGAAACTAAGGTTAGAGAGGTCCTGCTATTTTGCTCTAATTACAGTAAATTAAATCAGTCAACTCGGTTAATATACAATTAATTTTATGTTTCAGTTTTCCCAAGGACTCGGAAAAAAGGCAGAAATAGTTGTCTGTTATACCATTAAAAGGGAAGTTTTATGAATCAGCAAAGATTTGTAGCTTACACTTTAAGCCGGAGAATTATGATCCATTAAGACCAAAAAGGCTTTTAAATAGTGCTGTTCCGGTTGATTCTGTACAATTATGCTCCTGTGGTAATAACGTTATGGTAAGCATTTTTTACATTTCACAATGTGCTGCTTACCCATCCAACAACCATGTTGAGAATAATATTTCGAATTACAGGCATGTAAAACGCCATTCAAATGCTTGGTTTCACCTAATGCAATGATACCGACAGAAACTGATACTTGTTCCACAGTGTCAGAAAAAGAACACAGCTATTGCGAAGCGAAAAGGACACAACTTTACCCTTAGTATGAGTTTTGACAGCAAACGTTACGTCCTTTCGAAACGTTGATTTTCATTCATAAATTAGCAGCGCCCCTAGCGGAAACGAAAAGAAACTAAATTTGGCAGTACGAGTTGCACCAGCGTAAAATTTCTCGTAATCTTAAAAAGTTTTCGAGACATTTTGACAGTTCTCGCCAAATTGGCAGTACGAGTTACAATTTTATGAAAGTAAAGCGATTCGTTCTCTCTCAAAGTTTACGTTTTACAACTCACCTAGTGGAACGTAGCGAATTGTTTTCGTGCGATTTTTAATTTTAATATTAAATGGCTGCGAGGAGTTATTTTGCCTGGAGGATGGTAGCAGAAGCTGCTGAAAATGATCGCCACGAAGAAGAGCGTCGAAACCTTCATTTGCGGCGAAAATTATTAAGTCCTCTCGAAATCTCGGACAACACTTTATTCAGCGATACCGGCTGATTAAAGAGGCTTAAAAGTTTCTATGATTTAAGAAGTTATCAAAGAGTCTCATTAGAAACTAAGGTAAGTCAATTATATCATCTACATAAATAAAAAGGTAGTTAATGGCAATGGCAACAATGATTCATTAAAGACATTTTTAATTGGTTTTAGGTACTCTGCGCATTATTATTTTATGCCAACGGTGATTGATTACCAAAGGTTGGTTGGCATGGCTAATTGTTATTCGCAAGAAGCTATTAGCCGCTTTGTCCACCTAGTGACTGAAGCGCTCAACCACCCGAACATATTAAAAAACTTTGTGAAGTTCCCAGCGACGCGTGAAGCTAAAGAACAAGTCAAACAAGGTAATTCGCAGTTTAAACTAACATCATATTCATGCTTTGAACACTTGCTAGGGGATAACTTGTTAATTAATAATGAATGTTTCTCTTTATAGTTTCTATAACATGTATGAAATGCCACACTTCAAAATTGTTAAGCCGAAGATGGAGATTGACCACTTATTTTACTGCCGCAAGTATTATCATTCAATTAAATGTGCAAATGGTAATATACATTATAGAATTTAATAAATATAGTTTGAATAAAACAATCTACACAATCAAAAGGTTCATAATTATAATGTATGCATAATGTGTCTTCTCTACCTTTAGGAGCACAAATCTTCAAGTAACTTTGCTTAATATTGTTTATAGAAAAGACATTATACTTTGTTGGAGTTCCTAATAGACTTTTAAATAAAATTTAAAAAGCCTTATAGTTTAAAGTAATGTCTATAAAATAAAAATGTTAATAAAGTGACGAAATAACATCATAAATAAATCATGATAATGATGATTTATTTTCTTTACACATAACACATTGTTTCTAGGTGTGCAATCACAGGGGCTAAATCATGAGTGTTAACCATAAGTATGTTGGTGCCAGCCATGATGCCTTTGTGTGGGATAACAGTCTAGTTAACCAGTACATGCAGACATTGTACCAAAGTGAAGAGTCTGTATGGCTGCTAGGTAAGTTTCTACATGTAAATAAAATAGGTTAACTATGTAATATGCTCATATTATCTGCTACTAACTAACTGTTAACTATAACTAAAGGTCACAGACACTATTGTAATTCTAGACATTTATTTCAAATGCAAACTTGTTGTATCTGCAGGTGACTCTGGATACCCACAAAGACCGTGGCTGATGACTCTATACACTCAGCCAGACCCTGGTTCTGCTGCAGACACATACAACAAGGTACACAGCAGTGAAAGAGTTATAATTGAGAACACCTTCAGATGCCTGAAGAATAGGTGGAGGTGTGTGTGCAAGAACAGAGTTTTGCACTACAAACCCGAAGTGTGCATTCAGTGGCTTTCTGTGTGCTGCATAACTTTTAATGTACCTGAAGCGGTTATGGAACCCACAGGTACCTTATCAACTTATTATCCCTTTATTTTCTTGTAAATCAATAAGTAGAATTTAAATGAAATCAATGTTTATAATTTCATTTTATGTATGATAATTTAAAGTCAATTTGTATAGGGAAAGCTGTTTTAATTACTACAAAATATAATAATAAATATAATCTCACAAGATTAATTTTCTAAAAGAAAATTTCTCATGTGAGTATAATTTATGCTACATACTTACTAAGTTCAAGCCTCCATGACAGAGGAAAGCTACTTAGAGAAAAAATGGTCCAACTAATACCACTAAAGTGACAATGTTACAATTTATTTTATATGTTTCATTCGATTATTTTTAAAAGCGTATTATTCCTCAGCAAATTTCATAGTTTGTGTTTTGTTTCCACAGGTCACGAAGCTTTCGCCAGGGTGGAGTCTATTCCGCAAGAAGACGGTTCCCTTTTAACTTTGGGCCAATTAATGCGTGATCGCGTAGCCAGTATAGTGCATATTGTCCGTTAATTTTATTTATTAATATACACATAAATAAAAACATTTGTTTTATTTCCTACATATTTATTGTATAAGTATTACATTCGTTAGCCTATTTCGCTTCTAAGAGAAATATAATCAGCAACACTCTAAAAATAAAGCTGTAATAAACAAGTTCCAGTGTCTTATAATTTAGTAACTTAAAATCTAGTGTTAGTATGATAAAATGGTTAGTATAATTAATTAACAATTGACTACAACATTATGAAATAATAAATGTTATTTATTACTATAATAGAGGATAATAATAAAGACAAAATAAAGACAGTAACACATTTTTAAAGATAATGAAAAACCAAAGAATGAAACAAAACAAAATTTTTTAGATAAAAAACTTAACAAATAAATTATTTTTGGCTTAAATTCTTATAAAAAGAAATAAATAATAAACGGTAGGTGATTAATTAACAATTGACACATTTTTAAATAATAAAATGTTGAGTACTAATTTTATTCCTATATAACCATTGCTGTCTCTATCAACTTCAAATAATTAAATACAATCTGCACATGCAAGAATAATTAGAATAACCAAGTAGTACCTAATACATCTATTTACCTTATCTACCATGCAATATCTTTAATTAGTTACTATTTAGTTAATAATAAATTACAGCTAATATATTAAATATATAAAATAATTACCTAAATTATAATTGAGAAAATATCTATTAATAATAAATAAATAAATATAAAAATATTAATAATAAACAAAATTAATATAAATCTACTCATAAATAATATCTACTTCAATATCTAAATATAAGATTTACTCCTTAATTTCAATATTATGATTTTAAACAAAAAGCGCTTCATCCTCTCCTCTAAAAACTAACTTGCTGTGCTCGACACGGTCCATAATTGTTTCTCTGTAATTTACCTACCAGCCTTGTATACATTATGGAATGCAATAAAGTATTGAGTATTGAGATTGAATGTGATGAGGAAATAATAGACAAAAACAAAGACTGTAACAAATTTGCCAAAGAATAAACAAAACAAAATTTTGATGATAAAAAACCCAACAAATAAATTATTTTTTACTTAAAATATAGTGTTAGTAAGAAAAAAATAAATGGCAATTAATTAATTAACAATTGACAAATTTTTAAATAATAAAATGTTAAGTTCTAATTTTATTTCTATAATAGATTACCATTGCTGTCTCTATCAACATCAAATAATTAAATACAATCTGCACATGCAAGAATGTGATGTGGATACAATACACAAAAACAAAGAAACTAACATATTTGCCAAAGAATGAAACAAAACAAAATTTTGATGATAAAAACCCAACAAATAAATTATTTTTGACTTAACATCTAGTGTTAGTAAGGAAAAATAAATGGTAAGTAATTAATAAACAGTTGACAATTTTTTAAATTATAAAATGTTACTATGTACTCTATAACAGATTACCATTGCTTTCTCTATTAACATCAATAATTAATTAAATACAATCTGCACATGCAAGAATGTGATGAGGATATGATAGACAAAAACAAAGACAGCGACACAATTCCTAAATGATACTTATATATACAAATAAATAATTTATTTGTTAAGTTGTTTTGTTGTTGTGAATGTCCATCTGATTGGTTGGTAACTGGGCAGGTGTGGGTGACCGAGGCTGCAGTATTGGTGGTGGCACTTCCAACTCTACAAAGTTGGCAGCCAGTGCTGAATCATTCTGTAAATAAAGGAAATTTCTTATAAATATAGCCTTAGGCACTTTAGAGCATCTAGTCAGAGTATTTGTAATATAGCCCAAATTATAAGAAACAACAAAATTAGTTTAAAAAGATTTTGAAATTGTTTTGACTTAATCATGCCATAACTATAAAATTCTAGCAAAATGTTATGTATGTGGTGTGTATATAATGTTAAAGTTTAAAGTTTGTAATGTCATATTTATGTATTAATGTACATATTATTATGTAGTATTTATCTATGTAATATGACTTTAAATATTCATTAAGCAAAGCTAAAGCTAATGTGTGCATTTCACAATTGAGTAATTTAATTACATATAAGCTTATTATGAGTAACACAAACATTACAAAAGCAATATTACCTGAGGCACAGGAACTATTTCATTTATTGAGACCATGCCTGTAGCAGCCTCGGGCCCCATCAGGCTGAGGACTCACTGCTCCAGGTTGGTGATGCAAACTTTTAAAGCTGGACCACCACCAGTTAGTATTTGTTTTTTAGGTCACTCCACACCTATTACGTGCAAAGAAAACATGCTTATTAACTATTAAAATACAATGGCAAATGTAAAGCAAGTAAATTATTAATCACAGATAACTCTTGTATAAGTAGCATTTAACATCGAAATTGTCTCGATTGAATGGATTAACTAAATGCTGGCTTATGGGAAGCCTTTATAATAATATAATTTTGATTATTGTTGTACCTCTTTCCATTTGTCCACCGGTTTCCGAACTTTCGGTGGGATCAATGTTAAGCACCTTAGCGAGCTCCTCCCACTTGGAGACGCCGCTAAGCCTGCCGTGAGGACCACCAGCAGGCTTTTTAAGGTCTCCATTTCTAAAATATATGTAAAATACACGAAAAATTAGAACTTGATGTTGAAGAATTAAAACTAGTATTAAGAAACATTCAATAACTTAAAAGATATGAATTAATACTTGCTTACCTTTCCATAAAAAGTTTCCCCAGCGACAAGACGTTGAAAGTTTTCGAGCTGACGTAAAAAGATTGCGATTTCGAGAAGTTGGCAGTACGAGTGTCTAATTTGGACCGAACGAGCTCTCGAAAACGTATTACGATAGGCGCTCTACATTAGAATTGCGGCGCAAATTGCGCGTGAACATTTCTTGGCTCCACATTTGCAGTGTTCACAGTTGTGTTCACAGTATAGTTCGCGCGCTCGACGAATATGGACGAAGTTGTTGCTTCGACAGGCCTACTGCTGTGTGCATTTGCATATTATGATTATGTCTATATTAAAAGTAAAAAACAAATAAAAAAAAAGTGGAGGAAACGAAGATGGTGGATGACGAGTATTCATCGTAATAGAACAAGGTTTGTAATATTTTGGTCAGTATTGGGCTAATGTTTCGTAAAAACAGTGGTACATAAAATTTATTGTATTTAACCCTGCAGTGGTCGCGCCCCTAAAAGTTTCATGAGTGGTCGCGTGGACTACATACGTAGTCCATATACAAATTGAAAAAAAACAAAAGATTTATTCATAAACTTTTATTAATTAAATAAAAATAGAATCAGTACAGTTTTCTCTTTTTAAAAATAATTATCACAATTAAATCACAACCTCTGTGTTACAAATAATCAACATAATAAAAAATCTTCTCTAAAATGGCACAAAAATCACATGGATTGTTCTAATTAGCATCACAATTTATAAAAATAGTTAAATTTACATCTAAATGTTGTTTTCTGCACAGGACAGACACATAATCTTTAAATGATCTCCACATACAAACTTACTGCACTTGGTGCACATCTTTCTAGTACTTTTGTTGCGCGCTCTTCCACAGTCATGGCAACGGCGCACAACATTGCTCGATGTACCTTGCGAGGTAGTGGGTTGAGTTTCTGCATACGTAATACCAAGAAAATCTTTGATTTTTATTGTGAGTGTTCTTGGCAACGTTTTTTTTTCCAGTCTCTTCTGCGCTAGTGGTTTCATCCATGCCAGAGACAAGTCAATAAGGGACTCACGTCGGCTGACATGTTCATAATTTTTGTTTGCCGTGTAAATGCACAATGCATTGAGTGCACTCAAATTCAGCAAGCGGAAGAAAACTGTAAGAGGCCATCTTCTTGAGTTTCTCGCTACATCATACATGGAACACATTTTATTCCACCAGGTCGACTCCATTCTTAGTCCTATTGTAGTAAGTTATAACTTCTGGCTTTCGACTATCTCCAGAGTCTTCATCAATTGTAGCATCGTGTGCATCGTCGAAATCATAATAACAACTTTATTGGGTTTTGCCACATAAGACAACAGTGTACATGGTGGGTGAAACCCAAATTTGGAAGAATGTAGTGGGTTTCCTCTTGCAACACGGAATTCCCGAGGGACTTCTCGTTTATCTTTCCGTACCGTCCCGACCATAGTTGTACCGTTTTCGAAAGTTGTTTTTGCAGTTCGAAGTGAAGAAAACCAGTTATCCATGGTGATATTCATATTTTTGCCAAGGACAGGCTGTGCCATTCTCATAACAATGTCATGTCTTTCATTGCTCAGGCGAAAAGCACCATCTGGTTGTTAGCCAGCATATATCTCTAAATTATATGTGTAAGGGTAGTGGACATCAACTAGCGTAAAAATTTTCACCCCGTATTTTGCCGGTTTATTTGGAATATATTGCCTGAAAAGGACAGCGGCCTCGAAAAGCTACCAGCTGTCATCCAAAGTCATTTCAGCACTAGGAATAAAATATTTTTGAAAATTTGCAAGGAACAATTCAAAAATCTCTCTTACCGGGGCTAATTTATCAATTCTGGCACGGTCTTGGCGGTCTTCAATATCATCAAGCGTAATACCCTTGTTATAAATTTAAACCTTTTCTCCGACATTGTCAATATATGGCGTCGATCCCTGTGTGTTTTACATGTTCAAATATAATAGCAGTACTTTTCCTTTTCCCAACTACTCCAGCCATTAGTAATATCCCTATATAACCTCTAATTTCAGTTTCATTGGTCTGTTTAGCATCTCGTTCTCTTCTATATTTCTCCTTGATATAATCAATTTTCTTATTAGTATATTTGGTAATGAGGTGGATGATATGATCATCAAAAAACAGTGACATGCAGTCTTCTAGGGTTGTTTTTTGGCGAGCTGTTCCTTTCGGCCCTGGGGTACAAACACTATATTATGGCTTCGTGTTCTACCTCTGTTTAGGGGGACAGTTTTCGACCATAATGTATCATCTACTCCCCTGTAAAAGTCCGTGCGTCGGCGACGTTGCTGAGGTGGATTATCTTCTTCAGAACTTTCGTCAGATCCCTCACCTGGTATATCTTGCTCTTGCTCAGATTCCGATTGATGGTCTTCCTCTTCTAAATTATCAATTTCTTCGTCGGAGCTCGATTCAGCTTCATAAACATCATTTCCGACATCAACTTCAGCCAGCCACGACTCAATTAGTGCATCACGTGCATTGTCCATTTTTTGTCTAAAAACAAACACCATATTACAATAATCTACCAAAACAGAACAAAATAAAGTATTTTTTAACTAAAATAAACGAAAACACAATAATTCAATCTAAAATAAACGAAAACACAATAATTCAATTTAAAAAAATACTCACGTAATTGGTCGCGCGGATTACAATTGTAGTCCACGCACTTTACTGAGCTCCTGTGACACAACCGCGCGAGTCCTACGCTTGCGCTGCACTGAGTGCGTCGCTCAATCATTCATTTGAAAGTACCTGGAGGCGCCACAAGTTAACGCAAATCGATTGTTGGAAATGATCGATTTTGTATAGGTGGATTACATATGTAGTCCACGCGACCACTCCAGGGTTAATACCTTTCTTTGTTACAGCCTAACTATGGAGCAGCAGTTAAATGAATTAGTTGCTGAATCTTCTCGTGAATTTAAAAAGTTTACTCGTATGTCTAAAGCAGATTTTGAATACCTACTAAACAAGGTTTCACCACTGATTGCGAAACAAGATACCCAATTACGGAAAGCTGTTCCAGCAAAGATACGCCTTGCCATAACACTGAGATATTTAGCCTCTGGAGATGACTTCGAAAGCCTTCATTTTTTATTTAAAGTTTCCCCGCAACTGATTTCACAAATTATACCTGAAGTTTGTCGAGCTTTGAATAAAGTGTTAAAGGATAAAATAAAAGTAAGTACATAAAAAATCACTTATATTAATTATTATAATCAGTACGAAATTAATCTAATAATATTATTGAATATACAATATCGTGAGCTTCAATTAACTTGACATAAAAGCTTTTTGTAATATATCAATATTATCTTCCCTCACCGATCATATCAATATTTGCGTCTTCAATGGTGTCTAGATCTGGAATGTGAACAACTGGTGGATGGATCACTTCATTCGATTGTATAATAATACTTGAGCCTATGTTTCTCCGATTATTGGTAATACTATTTTGTATGGTCATCGGAGAATAATGAATGATGGCTCGGAATGTGTTGATGATGAAGTGCCAGGTCTTGGTTGGCATTGAATGATTGGCTCGGAATGTGTTGATGATGAAGTGCCAGGTCTTGGTTGGTATTGAATAACATATTGTTGTTGTAACGGTGGTTGTATTGGTGATAGTGGTGGTATTGGCGATGAGGATGCTGATGATGCCGTATAATGAGAACTTAAAATCATGCCATCTATGTCATGCATCAATCTCAGTCTTTCTCTTCTGACAATCTTCTCAACTTTTTGGCCAAAAGTCTCCCATACAAATCGCAAGGTCGTCTTCTTGAATTGTATTGATGGATTGATTGTCATGCCTTTTTATAGTAGATTTAAACGTGACCAGAGCTTCTTTCATCATTTTTCCTGCCTCTGTGAGTTCGCTAGGATTTTTACGACGACGAACTGTTGGTGTAGCTGTAGTATTAGTATTAACATCCTGACTTTGTTGTGAATCATTCTGACTTTGATTTTCCTGCTCTTCTTCAGGATTCTCTTGTTCTGTATCATCCATATTTTCTGGCTGTGTTACCTTAAATGAAAATAAATTTATTTGATTATTTTTGTTGTTACAGTTTACCGTCATGTCCAGAGGAATGGCTACAAATAGAAAGTGGATTTTCATCAAAATTTCCTCATGCTGTCGGGATCCATAGATGGCAAGCATATTGTTTGGAAAGTCCAATGAACTCTGGATCAGAATATTATAATTATAAACAAACATATAGTATAGTATTATTGGCGTTAGTTGACAGCCAATACAATTTCATTTTTGCTGACATCGGGTGTCCAGGTAGCATAAGCGATGGTGGTGTTTTTATGAATACTCATTTATGGAAAAAAATGTGCAGAAATGATTTAAATTTACCAACACCACGGCCTCTACCAGGTTCAGATATCGAAATACCCTACGTTTTTTTGGGAGATGGAGGCTTTTGCCCTTTCTGAGTATATTATGAAACCATATCCAGGAAATTACGACATGGGATCTCCAAAACGTAAATTTAACCAAACATTATCTAGAGCACGAGTCGTGGTAGAAAATACTTTTGGCATATTGGTGACAAAATTCCGTGTGTTTAAGAAACCAATTCAATTACAGCCAGAAAAAGCAGCCATCGTAACAATGACATGTATATTACTACATAATTTCTTAAGGCGAAGCAGTACATCCTTATATGTGTATACACCACACGGAACTATCGACATTTATGACAACAGCGATATGCTTGTGCAACCTGGCTCGTGGAGGCAAGAAGTGGAGATGACATGTGCTGTTCGTGATTTGCGACATGTACCACGCAGACCACCTCTTAACGCCACGGAAATTAGAAACCAATTCACCAATTATTTCAGCAGATAATTATCATCACTCATGTACTATCTGAATAAAGTATAATATACTTACCGTATTGATTGTTGTTTTATTTATTGTTGTATCACCAATCATACTGTCGATAATATTATATCCAAACCAAATTGGCTTATACACGTCATCAGCACCTGCTCCCGATTTTTCCGATTTTTTTATTTTACTTTTGTAATTTCTGTTGCTGGAAAACAAATTAGTTTTTTTTGTTTTCAGTTCATCCACGGGTATTTCCATAATAGTGCTAATACGCTTCCATGCGTCATGATTTTTTAGTTTGTTTTTGTAGTCTTTCAAACTTTTATTCCATAAAACTGGTTCCATTTGTATCTGTTCCAGAAAAGATTTTTCTAATTCGTTTGTCCAATTAAAACTTTTATCAGACATTTTGCACCACTGGATTTTTTTTGAATAAACAAGCACAACCGTTCTCGTCCTCGAGTAGAGCGCGAATGTGGAGTCGTGTTGTGTTCACGCATCTTTCGCGCGTTCGCAGGCTCTTTGACGCGGGCCAGAAACCGACAAAAAGTGGTTAACAAGGCGCGAAAGTGGCGTGAACCCGCGAAAAATATGCGAATCGGCTCCACATTCACGCCTTCGCGCGCAATTTGCGCGTTTGCGCGCGAATGTGGAGCGCCCTCGAGAAGCATAGACTACGAACGAATGTACGATGTTTACACTGATATGTCTTTCTCTCTTACTCTCGACTAAAAGAGTGAAATAGATATACATTCGGTCTTTTGACAGCTAAGAAAAAGTAATTGTCCATTTGTCCCGCCATTTCAAGCAAGTTTGATAAAAGACGATTACTAGTACTATTTTTAAATAAAAAACATTAAAAAATGTGTACGAAGACAAGTTACTCGCAATATTAAGTGATGGTGGAGTTTATGGAAAGGTAAGCAAGTATTAATTCATATCTTTTAAGTTATTGAATGTTTCTTAATACTAGTTTTAATTCTTCAACATCAAGTTCTAATTTTTCGTGTATTTTACATATATTTTAGAAATGGAGACCTTAAAAAGCCTGCTGGTGGTCCTCACGGCAGGCTTAGCGGCGTCTCCAAGTGGGAGGAGCTCGCTAAGGTGCTTAACATTGATCCCACCGAAAGTTCGAAACCGGTGGACAAATGGAAAGAGGTACAACAATAATCAAAATTATATTATTATAAAGGCTTCCCATAAAGCCAGCATTAGTTAATCCATTCAATCGAGACAATTTCGATGTTAAATGCTACTTATTACAAGAGTTATCTGTGATTAATAATTTACTTGCTTTACATTTGCCATTGTATTTTAATAGTTAATAAGCATGTTTCTTTGCACGTAATAGGTGTGGAGTGACCTAAAAAACAAATACTAACTGGTGGTGGTCAGCTTTAAAAGTTTGCATCACCAACCTGGAGCAGTGAGTCCTCAGCCTGATGGGGCCCGAGGGCTGCTACAGGCATGGTCTCAATAAATGAAATAGTTCCTGTGCCTCAGGTAATATTGCTTTTGTAATGTTTGTGTTACTTCATAATAAGCTTATATGTAATTAAATTACTCAATTGTGAAATGCACACATTAGCTTTAGCTTTGCTTAATGAATATTTAAAGTCATATTACATAGATAAATACTACCTATAATAATATGTACATTAATACATAAATATGACATTACAAACTTTAAACTTAACATTATATACAACACCACATACATAACATTTTGCTAGAATTTTTATAGTTATGGCATGATTAAGTCAAAACAATTTCAAAATCTTTATAAACTAATTTTGTTGTTTCTTATAATTGGGCTATATTACAAATACTCTGACTAGATGCTCTAAAGTGCCTAAGGCTATATTTATAAGAAATTTCCTTTATTTACAGAATGATTCAGCACTGGCTGCCAACTTTGTAGAATTGGAAGTGCCACCACCAATACTGCAGCCTCGGTCACCCACACCTGCCCAGTTACCAACCAATCAGATGGACATTCACAAAAACAAAACAACTTAACAAATAAATTATTTATTTGTATATATAAGTATCATTTAGGAATTGTGTCGCTGTCTTTGTTTTTTGTCTATCATATCCTCATCACATTCTTGCATGTGCAGATTGTATTTAATTAATTATTGATGTTAATAGAGAAAGCAATGGTAATCTGTTATAGAGTACATAGTAACATTTTATAATTTAAAAAATTGTCAACTGTTTATTAATTACTTACCATTTATTTTCCTTACTAACACTAGATGTTAAGTCAAAAATAATTTATTTGTTGGGTTTTTATCATCAAAATTTTGTTTTGTTTCATTCTTTGGCAAATATGTTAGTTTTCTTTGTTTTTGTGTATTGTATCCACATCACATTCTTGCATGTGCAGATTGTATTTAATTATTTGATGTTGATAGAGACAGCAATGGTAATCTATTATAGAAATAAAATTAGAACTTAACATTTTATTATTTAAAAAATTTGTCAATTGTTTAATTAATTAATTGCCATTTATTTTTTTTCTTACTAACACTATATTTTAAGTAAAAAAATAATTTATTTGTTGGGTTTTTTTATCATCAAAATTTTGTTTTGTTTAATCTTTGGCAAATTTGTTACAGTCTTTGTTTTTGTCTATTATTTCCTCATCACATTGAATCTCAATACTCAATACTTTATTGCATTCCATAATGTATACAAGGCTGGTAGGTAAATTACAGAGAAACAATTATGGACTGTGTCGAGCACAGCAAGTTAGTTTTTTAGAGGAGGAGGATGAAGCACTTTTTGTTTTAAAATCATAATATTGAAATTAAGGAGTAAATCTTATATTTAGATATTGAAGTAGATATTATTTATGAGTAGATTTATATTAATTTTGTTTATTATTAATATTTTTATATTTATTTATTTATTATTAATAGATATTTTCTCAATTATAATTTAGGTAATTATTTTATATATTACATATATTAGCTGTAATTTATTATTAACTAAATAGTAACTAATTAAAGATATTGCATGGTAGATAAGGTAAATAGATGTATTAGGTACTACTTGGTTATTCTAATTATTCTTGCATGTGCAGATTGTATTTAATTATTTGAAGTTGATAGAGACAGCAATGGTTATATAGGAATAAAATTAGTACTCAACATTTTCATTATTTAAAAATGTGTCAATTGTTAATTAATCACCTACCGTTTATTATTTATTTCTTTTTATAAGAATTTAAGCCAAAAATAATTTATTTGTTAAGTTTTTTATCTAAAAAATTTGTTTTGTTTCATTCTTTGGTTTTTCATTATCTTTAAAAAATGTGTTACTGTCTTTATTTTTGTCTTTATTATTATCCTCTATTATAGTAATAAATAACATTTATTATTTCATAATGTTGTAGTCAATTGTTAATTAATTATACTAACCATTTTATCATACTAACACTAGATTTTAAGTTACTAAATTATAAGACACTGGAACTTGTTTATTACAGCTTTATTTTTAGAGTGTTGCTGATTATATTTCTCTTAGAAGCGAAATAGGCTAACGAATGTAATACTTATACAATAAATATGTAGGAAATAAAACAAATGTTTTTTATTTATGTGTATATTAATAAATAAAATTACGGACAATATTCACTATACTGGCTACGCGATCACGCATTAATTGGCCCAAAGTTAAAAGGGAACCGTCTTCTTGCGGAATAGACTCCACCCTGGCGAAAGCTTCGTGACCTGTGGAAACAAAACACAAACTATGAAATTTGCTGAGGAATAATACGCTTTTAAAAATAATCGAATGAAACATATAAAATAAATTGTAACATTGTCACTTTAGTGGTATTAGTTGGACCATTTTTTCTCTAAGTAGCTTCCTCTGTCATGGAGGCTTGAACTTAGTAAGTATGTAGCATAAATTATACTCACATGAGAAATTTTCTTTTAGAAAATTAATCTTGTGAGATTATATTTATTATTATATTTGTAGTAATTAAAACAGCTTTCCCTATACAAATTGACTTTAAATTATCATACATAAAAATGAAATTATAACATTGATTTCATTTAAATTCTACTTATTGATTTACAAGAAAATAAAGGGATAATAAGTTGATAAGGTACCTGTGGGTTCCATAACCGCTTCAGGTACATTAAAAGTTATGCAGCACACAGAAAGCCACTGAATGCACACTTCGGGTTTGTAGTGCAAAACTCTGTTCTTGCACACACACCTCCACCTATATCTTCAGGCATCTGAAGGTGTTCTCAATTATAACTCTTTCACTGCTGTGTACCTTGTTGTATGTGTCTGCAGCAGAACCAGGGTCTGGCTGAGTGTATAGAGTCATCAGCCACGGTCTTTGTGGGTATCCAGAGTCACCTGCAGATACAACAAGTTTGCATTTGAAATAAATGTCTAGAATTACAATAGTGTCTGTGACCTTAAGTTATAGTTAACAGTTAGTTAGTAGCAGATAATATGAGCATATTACATAGTTAACCTATTTTATTTACATGTAGAAACTTAACTAGCAGCCATACAGACTCTTCACTTTGGTACAATGTCTGCATGTACTGGTTAACTAGACTGTTATCCCACACAAAGGCATCATGGCTGGCACCAACATACTTATGGTTAACACTCAAGATTTAGCCCCTGTGATTGCACACCTAGAAACAATGTGTTATGTGTAAAGAAAATAAATCATCATTATCATGATTTATTTATGATGTTATTTCGTCACTTTATTAACATTTGTATTTTATAGACATTACTTTAAAGTATAAGGCTTTTTAAATTTTATTTAAAAGTCTATTAGGAACTCCAACAAAGTATAATGTCTTTTCTATAAACAATATTAAGCAAAGTTACTTGAAGATTTGTGCTCCTAAAGGTAGAGAAGACACATTATGCATACATTATAATTATGAACCTTTTGATTGTGTAGATTGTTTTATTCAAACTATATTTAGTAAATTCTATAATGTATATTACCATTTGCACATTTAATTGAATGATAATACTTGCAGCAGTAAAATAAGTGGTCAATCTATATCTTCGGCTTAACAATTTTGAAGTGTGGCATTTCATACATGTTATAGAAACTATAAAGAGAAACATTCATTATTAATTAACAAGTTATCCCCTAGCAAGTGTTCAAAGCATGAATATGATGTTAGTTTAAACTGCGAATTACCTTGTTTGACTTGTTCTTTAGCTTCACGCGTCGCTGGGAACTTCACAAAGTTTTTTAATATGTTCGGGTGGTTGAGCGCTTCAGTCACTAGGTGGACAAAGCGGCTAATAGCTTCTTGCGAATAACAATTAGCCATGCCAACCTTTGGTAATCAATCCCCGTTGGCATAAAATAATAATGCGCAGAGTACCTAAAACCAATTAAAAATGTCTTTAATGAATCATTGTTGCCATTGCCATTAACTACCTTTTTATTTATGTAGATGATATAATTGACTTACCTTAGTTTCTAATGAGACTCTTTGATAACTTCTTAAATCATAGAAACTTTTAAGCCTCTTTAATCAGCCGGTATCGCTGAATAAAGTGTTGTCCGAGATTTCGAGAGGACTTAATAATTTTCGCCGCAAATGAAGGTTTCGACGCTCTTCTTCGTGGCGATCATTTTCAGCAGCTTCTGCTACCATCCTCCAGGCAAAATAACTCCTCGCAGCCATTTAATATTAAAATTAAAAATCGCACGAAAACAATTCGCTACGTTCCACTAGGTGAGTTGTAAAACGTAAACTTTGAGAGAGAACGAATCGCTTTACTTTCATAAAATTGTCAAAATTGTAACTCGTACTGCCAATTTGGCGAGAACTGTCAAAATGTCTCGAAAACTTTTTAAGATTACGAGAAATTTTACGCTGGTGCAACTCGTACTGCCAAATTTAGTTTCTTTTCGTTTCCGCTAGGGGCGCTGCTAATTTATGAATGAAAATCAACGTTTCGAAAGGACGTAACGTTTGCTGTCAAAACTCATACTAAGGGTACTGATGGTAAGCAATCAGCGCCGCCCAAACGAGTGCGTTGCCGACCTTTTAGGGATTTGGGATTTGGAGATTTAGGGATTGAGGAGGGATTGAGGGAGGGGAATGATTGGGCCTCCGGTAACCTCACTCACACGGCGAAACACAACGCTGTGGTTGTTTTACGCTGGTTTTCTGTGAGGCCGTGGTATCACTCCGGTCGAGCCGATCCATTCGTGCCGAAGCATGGCTCTCCCACACTTAAAAATAATAAAATATATTTCGAATAGTTTTTTTAAAATAAGAATTCATTCTTATCTGAAAACTTATACTCAAAGGCTTTTGGGTGACATTCGCACTAAAAGGCAAAAATTGCATAAAACTGATTTATTTTCACACGTGTGATATAAACTTGTGATTTTTATTAATAAAAATGATTTTGCACTGTAATGACTTTTTTTAAATATCCCCGGTACGGTCTGACGGCAACCTACCAATTATTCACCATCCGCTAGCCCGCGCCTATGGTGGCTGAAAATCTAGATCGGGATTCTATCGTCAACACACATGATCTTACATTCGCCCTCTTTCAATATGTATAAACATTTGTTATTATTTAAATAAAAAGGACTTGATACTAGGCTTAATGATTTGGAATAAAAACGAGGACTTGTAACTGTTTAAGGAAATTTATTGAATGGTTGATATCGTGTGATAAGTGATATGGAAGACAGAGGAGTTAGCGATAGCGTGACGAGTGACAGGACAGAATAGTAGGGTATAATTGGGCCCCAACGCAAACGCCCCAATTCTACTGCTTAGGCAGATCGTAATGCATATCGTATTCAATAACAATACAGTCGAATAAGGATTGCGTTCGATTCGCAACTGTTCATTCAGCGGGAATCCGACTTCCTAGTATCGTGATGTATTGTTTTGCATCTGTTGCATTGTAATATGTAAGAGATTGATCGTCTAAATCAAAACTTACGATGTAGCATACAGAAATACGACCTGTTAAGACATTCATTATACTTGCATTATAACACTTGTGAGCATGTTTATTATCATGCCTTTGTTAAGTATACATAAAACATTGCATCTCAGTTGTATTTGCCGAAGCCCGAAAGGAGAAAACCGCTATGCTTATGTCCCATGTAATAAAGACTGTATGAAATCCTTTCTTTCCTTTTATAAGTTAACATAAAAAATAAACGTTGTAAGGTTCATACTACTAGGCTAACACTTGGTACATAAAACTTCCTTTTTAGAATTTCATCTCAGGTACCCGCGACGCTGTGGCGCCGTTTTCTAAATTAGGAAAGAAAAAGATGTGTGCTCGTTATGCATGCTACATATTATCAAATTGAACTCTATGCTTTCAACACATACAGTTTAAATTGTATCATTAGAGTTTTAGAACTTGTTCATATATATGACTGCAAAAAATTAAAAAGTATATTTAATTGGTAACAATTACTGTGAGTGTTTGTTTGGGATAATTACATAAAATGTTGGTGAGTATTTTTTTTCTGCTCTTTATTAATAATATTTAATTTTTTATTACGTGTATACTTAGTTTTTTTATTTTTTTGTTCCAGGACTCTGAAGACCTTTTTAATTTTATCCCATACCCGCCAAAGGAACCAAACGCAGGCGAGTCATCTAAACTAAATTTAAAGAGAAAACGTGTGACATCATCAGCTCCACAAAAGCGTCAACAAGTTCAAGTATACTCCTATACTAAAACAAGGGCTCAAAATATATCTGCATCATCAAGGACAATAAAAATTGAAATTTACGAGGCTGATAACCAGCCTAAAAAGGCTTTATTATTAAACAAGTGCGTACAATACGTAATAAAAGATATTAATTGTGATGATATATACTTCGCTTTAGAAAATATAATTGGAAAAATTCATGAAAAAATTCAATAAAATTGTATATTTATTTTAGTAACATTATTTTTAATTAAGTTTAAATTATCTTTGTTTATGTGTATAATCATAATTATTATATTGTTATTGTACTATCGTTATTATATTAGCTTATAGTGTCCCACTGCAGGACAAAGGCCTCCCTTCCCTCCTTCCACTTGTCTCCAATTATATTGTTTAATATTACATAAATAGTATTAAAATTGTAATCATTTTACAATTAATAAATAAATAAAATTGTGCAATAAATATATTCAACAACAAGAGTAGCTAAAATTATGTAGTTAATATACTTACTATACCATACCTATGTATATTAGCTTTAAAAGTAAATTAGGATTATGTTGTTACTTTAAACTTTTTTAATAAACTTATTTCCCTGGTACTGTGTACACAATTTGGTTTTATTTTTAATGAACTCATCACAATAAAAGAGACCAAGTCGAAAAATTGTTAAAAGGATTAACCACCATATGACCACGCAATGAGGTCGCATTTTCAGCGTAAACACTCTTGTACTAATGTTGGTTTAATATTAAAAAAACGTATCAGTTCGTGCATACATAAATGAGGTCTCATATAATTGGTTATAAGAAAGTTTCTTGTTATGACCGCCGTTAATTGAGCTCTTATTCCTTTTACGATTTTCATCTCCAATTGCTTGGTGAAAAGCTATTATGGTTTATATGACGAACAGACATATTCCATATGTGCATCATTAGGATGAATTCATACCTGATACTAGTAAAAGAAATTTGTTCAATTAAAAGTATGCTCTAAGTACTAGTGTCATAGGGACCAAATATCATAAATATTTTTTTATTGTAATTTTTTTTTGCTATAATTTGTTGCAAGGAGTTCGTATATGAACACGTCTTTATTTTTAAGGTTTATAAAAGTATGCACTCGATGAATGTGCTTTACTTTACTTTCTTACACGTAAGTTTGAATACTTAATTTGAGCTGTGTTCGTTAGTGTCACAAGTTTTCCTACGTTTTTTTTTTGTGACGGAATTCTACAACAGTAAAGTATGTAAGTACTTATTTATTATACTTAACTATATTTTCTAAAAGTCCCCATCATAAAATCTTGACTATTTTCCCCTGACCGCCTACAATAATTCAATATTTATTAATATTTTTATCATTACTCATTTGACCAGTGCTCGTAAGTAGATCTACTGAGCGAGAGGTTTTTGGCCTCGATTTCCAAATCATGCTAAGATAACCCATAGGCTCAATATATAATTCGATTTTTTTAGGGTTCAGTGAATCCGCGAGAAACAGCTAGTTTCTTTATACATACATGCATCGCTGTAAACAGGTGTGAAAATATTATATGAATTACTTTTCAGGGCTCAGATTGACAATCCGTTTTGGTTGTGTGAAGAGGATTCGCCCCAACCTTCAACTGCCGCTAATAGCAGTTTTAAGAAGAAAGCTGAACCAGTGAAGCGGGCTAAAAAGAAAAAAGTTCTGCCTGTGAAAAATCCATTTGCTGGGGAATCAGATTCCGACAGCGATACGATAAAGCTTGCCGAGGATACTACTCCACCAGCTATCAAACGAAAGAAAATTGCTGTTTTTCCTGACTCTGAGGTAAGCTTATGCTACACTTTAAACTATGTAGGCACACTTTTTATTCCTTCTGTTTAACTTATATCTGTCGATAACTCCTGCCTTTCACAGCCTAGGGCAAGGGATGGTGAACCTTTATTGACTTGCGTGCCAATCAACAAAAACAAATAAAAAATCAAATAGTTAACATGAAAAGGTAAAAGATTATGAAGAATAGACTTGTCTTTGATTCGAAAATTTTCATAAACAATTTTAACATTAGCGCTAAGATATCTTAATAAAATAGGCTCTGTTCGGGATATGGGAAATAGTTCTCATGTGATCTTATTGAATGCACGAGTACGTGGTTATGGTACATAATTTCAATTGAAAACTTGCAAAATAATGGTGTGCCCAAATTATTAGTTGCATGCCATTGGTTCGCCATCCCTGGCCTAGGATATATTCCCAACAAAATAAATTTTATAAGGAAAGTTTTTTTTTTTTATTTTCGAAACGTTACGTGGTGATACAACACACCTTGAATTTAACCTAGATGTTACTAGGTAGATGCTAAATTGAAGTTTTATTGTTTTTCAGGATGAACCGCAACAACCGATTCGAGCGGTGACTTTAAGAAGTGCTTTCTCTCAGCGCATAGCTTCGGGCTACAGCTACCAATCAGACCCGACGAAAACAGGGCAATATTTTTTCGAACTGAGAGTGTACAACACTTGCGAGGCTGAGCGACTGCCACACAACGAGCGCTGGAAGCAAGCTCTCGTAACTTTGAAGCTTGCTACTGACCAGAACACAGGTGTTTGGGCTGCATTAACCGGTCTAGTTAATGCTGGTCGAAAAGAAATGAGGGATATTCGTCCGGTACTGTACCCTAATCCCAATAATTAGGATATTTTTTTTTTAACTTTTTAGATTCATGTAATCCCCATCTTAGGTTTATAATAACCATTTAACTTTATAGGAAATATTTTATTTTATCTTATTATTACGTATGTCCCATAAGTCTTATTATTATTGTTCATTGATATAAAATAAACCTTGCAGGCTTTACAAATAACAATCACCTTTTTGTCCTTCTAATTGCAACAATATGTATTCTCTTACAGACATTTTACACACGAGAAATAAAAATTGATTAACTGCATAAATGAAACAATTAATTGATTAAAAATTACAATTGAGACTTTAAATAAGATTAACTTTGTTTTATTATATATTTAAAATTCTAATTGCATATATTATGTGTATTCTCTTACAGGCATTATACACAAGAGAAATTAAAAATTGATGAAATTTACAAATGAGATACAAATAATATTTACAAATAATATAATATAAATAATAGAAAACATACAAGATAAAATGTATGAAATATAATTCGGAATAATATTTTGTATTATTAATTAGTATTATCAATAATTTATATATTAAAAATCTATCCGAAAAGGTATACCTACTTTTGAAATGTTCTTTTGTAAAAGCTGCAAGATTTATGTTTCAAAATTGTCATCTCACTATAGATCTAATATTCATAAATCAAATCGCTTGTCGAATTCTGAAATTGATAATGTTCAAGTTATTGCTTCTGCATTTAAAAAAAGGATTATAAGTTATAAAATAAATCCGATTGTTTTCACTATAACTCCCGAAACATTTTTAAGCCAAATTTCAAACACTGTGTATAATATCATTAAAAAATCCATTAAAGAACATAAAGCAATTAAAGTAAATTTTGAACTATTTGTTTCTTACATTTTGCCTAAAATGATGAAATATCCATGAAATCATTTAACACAAAATTTAATATTATAGTGCAAAGCACTGATATTGCTGATATTTACCGGAAATGTTCTGAGAAATTAACATCTAAATGTTCCGAGTTTGAACTTTCAGACTCTGGTTGGACAATAAATTTTATAAGTCATTTGGAAGTAAATATAAATAAGTACAATCCTCTACGAGCTGGAACTTACTTACAGTTACCCGCTGTCATAAGAAATACAAAATCTTGTTTAAACATACGTAACAATGACAATTATTGTTTTTTGTGGTGTCTTTCAGCTCATATGTATCCAACTGTACAGAATCCTAATCGCACAAAATCTTATCCGCACTATACGAAACTATTTAATTTAAATAATTTATCATATCCTCCGAATTTTAATGACATAAAAATATTTGAGATGAATAATCCATTTATAAGTGTGAATGTTTATGGTCTGGACTCTAATAATCATGTAACAGGTCCTTTATATTTGACATGTAAACGCAAGCTTATCGATGCTAATCTGTTATACATATTTCAAAATGGAAAAGCACATTTTTGTTTAATAAAAGACTTTAGTCGCCTTTTGCATCGTCAATTAACTAAACACAAGTCTAAAGTATTTTTATGCGATGAATGTTTTTTATACTATGGCACAGTAAATAAATTGATGAATCACAACTGTGGTAGAAAACAAACCATTTTACCTGAAGATCATAGCAAATTACATTTTGTGAACTTTGAAAGAACTCAAAGTATACCTATTGTGATATATGGTGATTTTGAAAGTTTATTATGTGAATACTCGGACAAAAATAAATCCATTTTTACTGAAAGTGTACAAGCACATAAAGCATCCTCATTTGCTTACTATATTTGCTGCAAGGCTAAACCCGACCTGAATGAGTTTGTAAGTTATAGAGGCCCAAATTGCAGCCAAACATTTGTTAAAACAATAATAAATGATGTCAAAAGGCTTCATAATATTTTACAAGAAGATAGGCCTATGTTACCTCTTACCCCTGAGGAGTTAACTGTTCATAATGAAGCTACAACATGTCACATATGTAAAACTCAATTTGTTAAAAACGATAAAATTGTTAAAGACCATGATCATTTCACAGGTAAATATAGAGGTCCCGCACATAATAACTGCAATTTAAATTTAAAAAAATGTCAATTTAAACCAATAATTTTTCATAATCTCTCTGGATATGATTCTCATTTATTTATTAAAGAATTATCTGGTATCCTTGGTAGAATCAATTTGATTCCTAAATCAAAAGAAAAATATATCTCGTTTACTAAGTTCATACCGATTGATAAAACAAATACCGCTCAGTTAAAATTTATAGATTCATTTAATTTTTTGAGTACTAGTTTAGATAAATTGGCAAAAACTTTACATTCAAACGATTTTCATCATATGCAATTGTATTTTCCTAATGAAAACTTATTTCAATTAGTTCGTAGAAAAGGGGTGTACTGTTACGACTCCATAGATACATGGGAAAAATATAGCGAAACTCAACTGCCTGAGCGATCTAAATTTTTTAACAAGCTTACCGGGGAACATATTTCATCAGATGATTATCAACATGCTAAAAAGTGTGGGACAGTTTCAAAATAAAAAAATTGGGAGAGTATACGGACCTATATTTGAAATGCGACGTACTTTTACTATGTGATATTTTTGAAAAATTTAGAGATATGAGTTTAAATTATTATAGTTTGGATCCGTGTTTCTATGTTTCATCCCCATCATTAAGTTGGGATGCTATGCTGTTACACACTAAAGTTGAGCTGGAATTAATTTCGGATGTTGATATGTACCAAATGTTAGAAGATGGAATTCGAGGTGGTCTTGCCCAGTGTTCACTGAGATATGCTAAGGCTAATAATAAATATCTATCGTCTTATAATAATAAAGAGCCAAGCTCCTATCTAATTTACCTAGACTGTGTTAACTTATATGGATTTGCTATGATGCAAAAACTGCCTATGCGTAATTTTAAATTTATGAACGAAAATGAAATAGTCAATTTCAATGTCATGAATGTATCTAAAAAGAGCCAACAAGGTTATATTCTTGAAGTAGATTTATATTATCCAACTAGCATTCATAATTCCCATTCAGATTTGCCTTTTGCAGCCGAAAAGTTTTCTCCTTTGCAAAGGATATGTAAAAAATTAATAGCAAATCTGAATAACAAATATCGTTTTGTAATCCATTATTTACATTTACAAGAGTGTTTAAAAAATGGTTTAATATTACTTAAAATACATAGAATACTAACATTCTTCCAAGATAATTTTTAGAGCCATATATATTTCATTAAATACGTCTCTAAGACAAAAAGCTAAGTCAGATTTTGAAAGAGACTTTTTCAAAAAACAAAACAACTCTATTTTTGGGAAAACGATTGAAAACAAGCGCAAACAACTTGATGTTCGACTAGTTCAGGTATGGAAAGATAAATTAAATACAACTAACAAATTACATGGGGCTGAAAAATATATAAGTGCTCCAAACTTTAAAGACTTGGCAATTTTAGACAAAAATTTGGTGGCTATACAGTTAAATAAAACAAAAGTAGTTTTAGATCGTCCCATTTATATTGGATTTTCTATACTCGAAATATCTAAAACACATTTATATAATTTTCATTATTCGGTTATGAAAAAGATCTATGGAGATAACATAAAACTGTGTTATAAGGACACTGATAGCCTTCTATATCACATAAAAACTGACGACTTTTACACTGACATGAAAAATAATATTACTTATTTTGATACAAGCAATTTCGTAGAAAATAATATATATAGTATGCCAAAAGCTAACATGCAATTACCAGGTTATTTCAAAGACGAAATGGGAGGAGATGTGATCTCAGAATTTGTTGGTTTACGTGCTAAATTATATTGTATACAGTCAGAGAAAAATACCATAAAAAGGCAAAAGGGGTTACAAAGCCGGTAACAAAAAAAATAGATATTGAAAAATATAAAAGAGCTTTAAAATATAATGAAAATTTAAGAGATGATATGTATATAATACGATCAAAAAATCATTTTTACACAAAAATTGAATAAGTTAATTCTTAACAGAGATGACAATAAACGGCAAATGATAAAAAACAGTTTTGAAACTGTGCCTTGGGGACATTATGGTACAATACTTTAATAAGAATTCGTATTTAGGTATGTTTTGTTTATGTTTTGTAATTATTATGTTTTGTGTATATCATAATTTACTATTATGTGATTGTAAAACACACTGTATTGATAACATGTATATCTACTTGTATGCCAAATAAATATTATAAAGTACGTTGTTGTTTTTTTTTATTTTTATTTATAAATAAAAAAGTATACCATATTAATATATTGTTTATGGAAAGGTAAATAAAAGAAGATAAATTTTGTGACATTTTATATTCAACAATAAGTAATAAGCAGCTTACACTCTTGTCGAAATAAGATTTACTGTTGATTAGACAAGCTAATTTTTTTTACTATTTTACCTATCAAAGGTTAGACTTTCCTTTATGGACCGTCGATTTTGGGGTCAAAATGGGGGGAGGGGGGAGGGGGAGGGTGAGGACTACCCCCCAGGCCAATCCCCACCCCGCGGAGCCCTATGGTTACGGAGATATCCATGGTCAAAGTTTGTTAAAATTTTGAGGTTAGGAAAGATTTTTCGGATAGTTTGTATGTATGTATGTATAACTTTAGAATCGTACCGCAGTGGGGAGGATGCCCCCTTCCCCCAGTACCACTCCCATGACAAGGCAACTCACAGTTGCCGAGAAATACGATTTTTTATAACCTTACCTCAAAACACTAAAAGTCACTTAATAGGCAAAGTCTACGCGGGCTCCTACTTCTGGGTGGTTTGCAACATGCAGCAGGCATGGCTTCTGTCACGGCTCCGGCGCTGCGGGGCTCCGGCGGTCCCACGCGAGCTAATCGTCGCAGATGGTTTTACGCCCATCACCGCGGCTTCGGCTTGCTGGCCGGCTTAGCCGGCCAGCCTCAGCCACGGCGATGTGCGTTATAACCACCTGCTCCTCAGCTCGCGGGTCGCCCCGCCCCTCCGCGCCTTCGCGATTTTAAAAAACACTCTCGGGGTAGGGCAGAAAAGAGACCACGTAAAGTCGGTTTCGCAGCAATTCATTTCTGTCACTAACTTTTGTAGCACATTAAAAACATTATGCCAAAAGACAATGTATTAATTATTTCAATATAACCTATATTCAATAGGAAAACTCCAAAAAAAAAAAAAGAAGTCAACAACACGCGAAACGTCAAATTTGGCGTGAATTTTTCAATAGACTTTACAATTTTTAAATAATTATATCTCGTAAACCGTGAGTTTCCGCAACATAAAAATTTGTAAAAAGCCTTCTGTTAATGTGTACTATCTACAAAAAAAAAAATGAACGCTCAACTCGACGGTCCATAAAGGAAAGTCTAGCCAAACTTTGAGCTTGATTATTCTGAGAGTCTTTAACTGGTAAATGTTGCTGATTTGTTAAGTTTTCAAAATACGTTTTGTAGTTTGCCTCCTGTAGATCCTCAGAATTGGGCTGTGAAAATACAATTTATTAACATCTAAAATAGTAACATAAATAAATACATTAGAAGCTGAATACTATCTTGGGTATTCTGGAAAAGTTCATAACTACACTGAATTTTTTTTTGAACAAGTCTTTGTTGCAGTTTCTTTGTCTGAACTTTGTCTAACGATGATGAATAAAGTAATATTTACTAACCTCTTGTATTTCTGTCTGATCAACTTCGTTCAAAGGAGTTGTAATTTGAGAATCAACATTATCAAATACAAATCTGTTAAGTTCTCCAATGTCGAGAATGCTGGGGCTGTATGACATGATTCTGAAAATAAAACCAAAGTGAGATATCTAATTATCCACATTAAAAATATAGTGATAATTTTTTTAACATTAAAAACTTACCAATAAAACTTAATTTATCCGCTAAAAACAGGTCCTGCTTCGACTAACTATGGCAGCATAATGAAATATGACGCAACATGAAATTAAATCAATTATTTATTGAAAATATAATATTGTATGCCTAATACAAGAATACAAAAATTAACTTAAACCTGTACAAACATGTTAAATCCTGTATTTATGTTTTATGTAATATATCTTATTTAGTGTTAAAGGTATAGCTGCCTATAAATATGTGTGTTAGACACTCATTACAGTAATTGTCAAAATGAAGTTGATCAAGCAACCCATATCTTTGAAAGTTGACAATATAGATTTAAATGAATCTTCTCATCAGATCAGACATAGTCCTTTATTACCGAATACGATTCGATGTATAATGTGTGGTCCATCAAACTGTGGTAAAACTAACGTTATGATTAGTTTGTTGTTACATGAAAATGGACTAAAATTTAAAAATCTTTATCTTTATTCCAAAACTTCATTTCAACCAAAATATCGTTTCTTGAGTCAAGTATTAAGAAGAGTGCCACAGATGAACTTCTATAAGTTTAACGATGATAAAGAGGTCATTTCTCCGACTGAAGCTTTACCAAATTCTGTATTTATATTTGATGATGTTGCATGTGAAAATCAAATAAACATCCGCAATTATTTCTGCATGGGTAGACACAAACAAATAGATTGTTTCTATTTATCTCAAACCTATTCGAAAATTCCGAAACAACTATTACGTGACAATGTGAATTTTCTTATTATATTCAAACAAGATGATGTGAATTTAAAACATATTTATGAAGAACATGTTAGTTCTGATTTACAGTGGAAAGAGTTCAGAAATCTATGTCAAACTGTTTGGAGTAAACCTTATAATTTTCTACTTATTAATAAAGAATCGTCATTAAATAACGGAAGGTACAGACAGAATTTTGATATGTTTTTTAAATTTGACTGACTGTTTATATAATCTGCATATAAGTAATATAAGTATAATTTGTTCTTTAGCTTAATACAGTTGTGATAACACGTATTAGAACATGGAAAAAAATATTAAAACAGAATTAATTAAATCTGTTGACTCCATAAAAAATAAAATAAAACAAATGAAAAACCAGGAACATTCTATGAACTTGTCACTTGATAAAATGTTAAAACCTGTCACAGACCCCCTTAAAACCCTAGTTGATTCGAACAAAACAATAGAAAAAAAACAAAATTTTGAAAATACATGCTTTAATTTTGAAGATATGGAATTGGGTGACAATAATACTAGCTCATCTACAAAGTTTGAAGAATGCTGCGAACCAGAACTGAATTCTATGCAGTTCGTTAAAAAGTCTCCCCAGACAAAATTACTAGAAGATTTAGAAATATCATTAGAGGGCTATGACATCCATGATATTTATCATGGGATAAATATACCTTTTCGAATTAGGAGTGCAAACAAACAATTGTTAATGGGTAATTCAATAGTTTCATTTTCTAAAATTGATAGTGTGAATGATGATAATGTCATTTTAATTAAAGTTGGTGACAAAAACTACAATTTAACTCCTGGTTTAAAAGAACTTTTACTTCGAAAAAAACCTGATTTAAAACTAATATCGAGCAAAGATAAACTTGTCTATAAAGATATGTTGCATTATACAAATGCACATAAGAGAGATTTCAATCCTAATGCACAAATTAGAGGCGATAAAGGTATAAAATATCGTGAAATAATCAAACCATTGTTTTCTGAATCGTTAAACAGTAATATTGTTAGTTGTTACTAAATTTGGAGGAAGCTTACCAACACTAAAGAAATACAAAAAAGATGCTGACTTGGTATATTAGGACGATCCTAACGAACTCGTTGAGAGGTTGAAACTATTAATTGCTTCCCAAGATGCTGGTAATACAAACCATGATAATGAAATTTTATCAATAATCGAGGAATTAAAAGAAGCTGGCATCATTAAGTAATAAATAATTGTAATACTATGCTTTTTATTCAGTGTTAAAGCTGAATTCAATACAAATATACTGAACTGTGAATATGAGCAAAGCTGACGTAGTAAACGAAATTCATAAAAATGCAAGGGTGAACTATCCACGAAGACATGTTATCATGAAAAATATAGATGACTTGTGGCAAGCAGACTTGATTGATATGCAATCAATTTCAAAAGAAAATAAAAATTACAGATATATTCTTGCTGTTATTGACACATTTTCGAAATATGCTTGGGCCTTTCGTATGAGAAGTAAACCAAAGAAGATGTGTGTAACTCTTGCAAAACTTTATTGAATAAAGGACGTGTTCCTAAAAATCTGCAAACGGATAATGGAGCAGAATTTTATAATAACAAATTTCAGAAGCTTATGGCATCGTATCATATTAACCATTATTCAACCTTCTCAACAAAAAAGGCTTCAATAGTTGAACGATTCATCAGAACATTGAAATCTAAAGTCTACAAGGAATTTAGTTTAAAAGGCAATTACAATTGGGTAAATAATACCCTCAATGATGTTATTTACAAATACAATCACACTCACCATCGCACTATTAATGAAATCCCTGCTAATGTGGACAACAATAATAAAAAACTGATATTAGAAAGGTATTTAAAGTTACTAAAAAATGATAATTTAAAAAGCAAGTATAAAGTAGGTGATTATGTGCGTATCAGTAAATACAAAGGAACATTTGAAAAAGGTTATACTCCAAACTGGTCAACAGAAATATTTAAAATTCGTAAAATACAAAATACAACTCCTATAACTTACATAATAGAAGATGCTATCAGAGGTCAGCCTATTTTAGGTGCATTTTATACACAAGAACTTCAAAAAACAAAATATCCCAATGTATATCTAGTTGAGAAAGTTCTTAGAAGAAAAGTGCTTACGCAAACTAGAAATGTTAAATATTAAATGAATAAAATATTATATTAAATAAATAAAATATTAAATGTTGGTATCATGTATCCAAACGCGTCTCACACATTAAACATAGAATTCATATTGGAACACAGTATTGAGCCAATCCTACTCCTTCTTCCTTTCCAATCCTACCACCATTCCGCAAAGGGTGCTGGACCGCTCCGCCAATGAGAAGCGTTTCCGCCGCAGCGACACACCGCGAAGACAAAGGTCGCCATGATGATTTTCGTCCTGTTCTCTTCAAGCCGCCCACCGCTCAACATCGCTCAAAAAACTAAACCGCTGTACTACTATCATTATAGTTAAAAATAATTCAACGTGTTGGCCGACACAAAGTGATAAAGTGGGACAATATACTTAATCGATTTAATTCAACGAGCGCGAGTGCAAAGATCCTCCAAGAGTGCGTGTCATCATCCACGGACCACGCCGGCAGTAGGTGCACCAACCTACCCTCCAGTGCTCCCAAGTAAGTTACACCTATTCCTCCCACACTTCCATCTGCTCAATTTCTGTGTCGTCCAATATTCGATCCAACGTAACGTACCTAACAAAAAATATATTTTCCCGCTAAAATTACACAACGCTTATTGGTCCTTCGTAAAGCCGCTATTCCTAACTTCATCAACATAGTTTCTGGTCCTTCGAGCCGGATCCGTAGAATCAGCATTTATAACTAGGTCCCAAACCTAGGATTTTGGTCAAATACCTACCTAAAATCGTAAAAACCGCCCGCCATTTTGAACGCATACTGTCGTTCTTACATTCCCCGCTAGGTAGATAGGTAGGTACCTAGGTACATTATTCATTGTGAACTACCTGTACCATCTTAATAGTTCGCCTGTTGCATTAAAATAGCACAGGTAATTATTAAAACCGCCAAATAACGGGAGTTAGTTTGGCAAACTTGCCTACAACTTATACCTACTTAACCGCAATAATTTCTTACACCCGCTTAATATAAAAATAAATAAAAAATATTATTAAAGTCTACCCACTAGACCTAAATTATTTTGTACGCTGTAATTTTTAGAACTACTCCAATATGGAGGAACTTAAAGTTAAAGTTAAATTACTGCTAGCTAAAAATCAAGCAATCTTTGAGCGTTTATCGTCATTGTACGAAATTTCAAAGAAAATAAATACTGCTAGTATCGAGCTTCGTTCGGCAGAGACGTTTATGGCAGACACACAAATACTCTCAATTATTCGTCAGGAATTTAGTACCAACATAGATAAAATAAATGCATATTCTCTACAAATAGATCCTGATCATAAAATTGATTATAACAGTCAAATTTCATTTGACGGCGTTTACACTCGTGTCGAGAGAATACGTTCACTTATCGAGGCGAAGTCCTCAAGGTCATTGAATAACTCGACGTCTAGCGATACCGCGAGCGCGACGCAGTCTAAATGTTCGGTCAAGCTGCCACCAATTCTGATTCCGTTCTTTGACGGCAGAATTGAAAATTGGCCTGTTTTTTATGAATCGTTCAAATCAAATATCCATGACAATTCAAACCTTACAGATTCCCAACGTGTGCAATATTTAATAGGTAACCTTAAAGGAAACGCATTACAAATTACCGCCGGAATTATTCCGTCAGGGGAAAATTATGCGTCCATCTGGAATAGTTTGGTTCAAAAGTATCAAGATAAACGAGCACTAGGCTCACACTACATGTCCAACCTATTAAATATCAAACCCGCAAATAATAATTCCGCTTCTTTAAATACTTTTATTGAAAGTTTTCACGCGTCTGTTTCGGCACTAGAACAATTAAAAATTAAAGATTTAAAGGATTTCATGTTATTAAATTTAGCTTTAAAAAGGTTAGATCCCGCTATCATACATTTATTCGAGATGCATATGAGAGATGTGGAGATTCCTACTTATACGGATTTCGTTGAATTTATAAAATCGCAAGTTAAAATACTCGATAGGTCTACTTCTTCTCGGACCGCGTCACTAAGTAATAACAATAATAAAAATAATTCTTATCGTAATCCGACACGTGATAGTACAGTACATACTTTTGTTGCTTGTGAGAATAACCAAACTTGTTTATATTGTAACAACAAGGATCATTGGAAGCTTTACACCTGTCCCAAATTTCAAGCAATATCCGCCAGTTCTCGTTTGGATTTTATTAAAAACAAACGTGGATGTGTAAACTGTCTTAGTGCAAGTGCAACGCATACTGCCTCACAGTGTAAATCTATACACACTTGCAGGACATGTAACAAAAAACATCACTCTCTTTTACATCTGGAACAAAGTTCACAGCCGCGATCGACATCAGCTGACGCTGTATCTAGTTCCGCGCATTCACAACAGGTGGCGCTATGTGCGTGTTCTCGCGTAGGCATAAACATTCCACGCACTACGGTTCTTTTGTCAACAGCGCAAGTCTATGTTGATAACAAATATAACCAATACGTTTCTGTAAGGTGTTTAATTGATAACGCTTCGCAAAATAATATAATTACTTCAGCTTGTTGTAAGAAACTGCAATTAAATATTATACCACTTTCAAATTCAGTTATAAAGGGTGTAGGTACCTCTTCGCGGCCTATCATAGGTTACGTGGAGATAACAGTTACTGCAAAAAATAAAGCAAACTCTTTTAAAATAACCGCTCTTGTTATTGATTGTATAACAGATAAATTACCATCTCACGTTGTTGACACCTCTGCTGTGCAACATTTGTTCGAGTTACCGCTAGCCGACCCCCTGTGGCACGTGCCCGGGGAGGTTGAATTGCTTCTAGGGGCAAAGCTGTTTCCGTATTTATTACTTCATAATAAAATTCTCTCACCTACCGCGCCATCAGCTGTTGAAACCGTGTTTGGTTATATTCTTATGGGTGAGATACCTTCTAGTTTATCTAATAAAAATAACATTGATTTAAATACCGCTTCATATTTTTCTACCGCGTTAAATATAGATGATTCTCATTGTTTTTTGTCGTTGGACGAATCTTTACATAAATTTTGGAATATCGAAGAAATACCTTCAAAATCTTTTATGAGCCCCGCTGATCGGGAATGTGAACAGCTGTACGTTTCTACTGTGTCACGTGACTCCAGTGGTAGGTACTGTGCTGCGTTACCATTCTGTAAAAATCCAGAATTACTCGGAAATTCATATGCTGTCGCTTATCGACGTTTAATTAATTTGGAGAAAACTAAGCTTCGCGACCCTGCTTTGCGCGCTAGTTATAACGAAATAATCCAAGAGTATATCGATCAAGATTATTTAACTGAAACTGCACCTAGTTCTGTTGATCAGACTATAGGATATTATATACCGCATCACCCTGTCATTAGGAATGATAAACAAACTACTAAAGTGCGCATTGTCCTTGATGCGAGCGCTAAGTCTCATAATGGCGTTTCATTGAATGACTTATTGCACGCAGGGCCTAATTTACAGGCCGACATATTTTTATTACTTTTGAATTTTCGTTTGTTTCCCATTGCTGTCACAGCCGATATAACAAAGATGTATCTACAAATTAAGGTTATTGATAATCATCAAAAATATCAGAAAATATTGTTTCGGTTTAATAATAAGGAACCAGTTCGCGAATTTAGATTTAACAGAGTGGCCTTCGGCCTTAAGTCCAGTCCATTCCTAGCCATGCGCACTGTGCGTCAACTGTCAGAAGATGAAAAACACCGGTTCCCACGCGCATCCATTGTCGCTTCTCAGGAGCTTTATATGGATGACTTGGCTAACTCGACCCCTACTGTGGAGGAAGCCAAGACTCTCTCCGCGGAACTTATCGCCTTATTTAAGGCGGGGGGCTTTGACCTTACTAAGTGGGCAAGTAATTCCACGGAATTACTACAGGTTATTCCACCCTCCAACCGCTCTTCAATAAACTTTTCTGACGGGGAAAATTTAAAGATCCTTGGACTCAAATGGATTCCTTCCGAGGATTGTTTCACCTTTACTACATCTGATTTAGATAAAAGTTGTACTAAACGCTCCATTCTTTCCACTATTGCCCGTCTGTGGGATGTTCTCGGTCTAGTGGCTCCTGTAATCTTATTCGCTAAATTACTCATAAAAGAATTATGGAAATTAAACACAGATTGGGATGAAACTCCACCCAATTCTATCGTACTTCTCTTTCAAAAATTTAAAGAGCAACTGCCTCTACTTTCTTCTTTAAAACTGCCGCGTCATGTAGCCGTTGCTATGGGTTGCGTGACAAATATAGTAGGTTTTGCTGACGCCAGTTTGAACGCGTATGGTTGCGTAATATACTTACATGTCACTGACACAAACGGTAACACACACGTAAATTTGGTGTGTGCTAAATCTAAAGTTGCACCTGTTAAGGTCGTATCTCTGGCTCGTCTAGAGCTTTGCGCCGCTGTTCTTTTGTCTAACTTAATTAAACTAGTTTATGACACTTACCGCTCTCGCACCACTATTAATAAAATATTTGCCTTTTTCGATTCTACAATTACTCTTTCATGGATCCATTCCTCACCTCACAAGTGGAACATTTTTGTTAGTAACCGCGTCGCTAAATGTCAGGAAAATCTTGATCCTGAACATTTTTACCATATCAACGGAAAGGAAAATCCTAGTGACTGTCTGTCTCGAGGTCTTCTACCTGAACAGTTACTAAACCATAATTTATGGTGGCATGGCCCAGAGTGGCTTCTGCGACCAACTACTGAGTGGCCTATTACTCCATTTGTATCTTCATGCAGCGAACAATTGCCTGAGTTTAACAATAAATCTTTAACATTAGTATCTACCGTATCAGAAACTAATTTAATATATAGCCTTTCTCAAAAATTTACATCGTTAAATAAAATATTGCACATAATTGTATACATTTTGAGATTTTTGCATATTATTCCTTCTGACAAACCACATAAGATAATCACTGTCCATGAATTAGTTACCGCTGAAATTTATTTAATTCGCTGTATTCAACAATTTCATTTTTTTGACATTTATACCGAAATTAAAGGTAAAAAACTTCGCTCACAGTTTAAGAAACTCGATCTGTTTATAGACGAGCATAACATAATTAGAATTGGTGGTAGGTTGTCAAACGCGAACCTTCCTTATGAAGCTCAGTATCCCGCGCTTTTACCTAAACATGATAATTTTACACATGTTCTAATAGACTATTATCATCGCATTCATTGTCATGCCGGTGTAAGCCTTCTTAGCTCTCTGTTGCGTCAGAAATATTGGATCCTCTCCTCCAGAGGTGTCATCAGACAAAGGGTACACGCTTGTAACTTCTGTTTCAAAGTTTCTCCTTCTCACCCCAGTCCAAAGATGGCTGATTTACCCGCTTGTCGCGTACAAGAGACTAAAGCGTTCGTTCATACTGGTGTCGATTACGCTGGTCCCATTAAAGTAACCTTATGTCGACGCAGAGGCCAAAGAAGTCAGAAGGCTTACATATGTTTATTCATTTGCTTCGTTACCAAAGCAGTTCATATTGAATTGGTTACCGACGTGTCATCGGACACTTTCATTTCAGCTTTTAAAAGATTCATTTCCCGCAGAGGACCTGTCTCTTATTTATATTCTGACAACGGAACCAATTTCGTTGGAGCCAAGGCTCAATTGCAAGAACTTCTTGCTGACCGCTACCGCATAGAATGGAAAATGATTCCACCCCGCGCCCCCCACTTTGGAGGGCTGTGGGAATCAAATATTAAATCTATTAAAACACATTTGTACCGTGTTATCGGTACTCAACTTCTTACTTATGAGGAGCTTTCGACTGTTCTCACTGAAATTGAGGCAGTTCTAAATTCCAGACCGCTTTGTGTCCTGAATGAGGATCCGTACCTAGAACCGCTTACTCCCGCTCATTTTATAATGGCTTCTCCGTTGACTACGTTGCCGGTCGCGAACGTTCCCGAAACGACGAAATCACTAACTTGCCGCAAAAAATTGCTTGACCAAATGGTTTGTAGTTTTTGGAGAAGATGGCGTATAGAATATTTACATAACTTGCAAGTTAGGCAAAAATGGTTAAATGTCACCGAAAATGTTAAGATTGGTACAGTGGTTCTCATGCATCAAGATGATGTCCCTCCTTTACGTTGGCCAATGGGCATAATCACCGAGATTTTTCCCGGCAGGGATGGGACGACCCGTGTTGCCATGGTGAAGACATGCAGTGGATCTTTCAAAAGACCTGTTGTTAAACTATGTCCTTTACCTTCTCAATAATACCACCGCATAATTAAAATTCTAATTTAGCTGCAGTTCACATACTTTAATCATTATTTTTTTTTTTTGTCCGCTTTAATTTAATTTCTTCCTTTTTGAGAATACTACATATTCTCGAAAGCCGGGCAGGATGCTTACGCAAACTAGAAATGTTAAATATTAAATGAATAAAATATTATATTAAATAAATAAAATATTAAATGTTGGTATCATGTATCCAAACGCGTCTCACACATTAAACATAGAATTCATATTGGAACACAGTATTGAGCCAATCCTACTCCTTCTTCCTTTCCAATCCTACCACCATTCCGCAAAGGGTGCTGGACCGCTCCGCCAATGAGAAGCGTTTCCGCCGCAGCGACACACCGCGAAGACAAAGGTCGCCATGATGATTTTCGTCCTGTTCTCTTCAAGCCGCCCACCGCTCAACATCGCTCAAAAAACTAAACCGCTGTACTACCATCATTATAGTTAAAAATAATTCAACGTGTTGGCCGACACAAAGTGATAAAGTGGGACAATATACTTAATCGATTTAATTCAACGAGCGCGAGTGCAAAGATCCTCCAAGAGTGCGTGTCATCATCCACGGACCACGCCGGCAGTAGGTGCACCAACCTACCCTCCAGTGCTCCCAAGTAAGTTACACCTATTCCTCCCACACTTCCATCTGCTCAATTTCTGTGTCGTCCAATATTCGATCCAACGTAACGTACCTAACAAAAAATATATTTTCCCGCTAAAATTACACAACGCTTATTGGTCCTTCGTAAAGCCGCTATTCCTAACTTCATCAACAAAAAGGTAGCAGAGTTTTGGTAAAATGGCTAGGTTTGTCTTCAGCTGAAAACAGTTGGATTGATAAATCGAATGTTATATTATAAATAAAATAATATTAACAACAAAATCGAATCGCACAACTATTTATTAAAGTATTCAAACCGAAATCATCAGTCTTATAATGTGTTTTGGAGAGAGCAGTCTTCTCAATTGGCTTATTAATAATTTACCATTTGAATTACACTTACCCGGATACAATTACTGTGGTCCTGGTACTAAATTAATAAAAAGACTTGCACAAGGAGATAACGGTGTAAATAAGTTGGACGAATTTTGCAAAGATCACGATATTGCATATCACAAGTCATCAAACTTGAAAGAGCGACATAAGGCTGATTTAATTTTGTTAAAAATGGCAAAACAGCGAGCGGTTGCTTCCGATGCCAGTACAGGTGAAAAACTTGCGGCACGCTTAGTAAGTAAGGCTATGTCGGCAAAAATTAAAACTGGTTCTGGTTTGAGGAAAAAACATTCTTCAAAAGTTACATCCGGAAAAGGATTAAAAAGTAAATTAAAAACTGTTATTACAAAAGCAAAAAGACACATAAAAAAATTAAAACCTAAGAGCAAGAAAATAGCTATAGAATTAGCTATTGCCGCTACCAGAGAATTAGCTGACAATTCATCGATTAAGCTCCCCCGTGTTATTCCTATTCCAAAAACTGGGGGAGTACTACCTCTGATTCCTATTTTTGCTGGGTTATCAGCGGCGGGAGCTTTAGCAGGCGGTGCAGCTGGTATTGCTAAAACCATAAATGAATACAAAATGGCTAAAAAGCTGTATGAGGAATCGAGGAGACACAATGAAAAAATGGAAGCTCTATGTGTTGGGAAAGGACTACACCTTAAACCACATAAAGATGGCCTTGGAATTTTCGTATCCAAAGAAAAAAACTAAGATATCGGCTACCCAAACGGGCCTTAACTAACTTTGACATTCTAAAGTATGGAAATAGAATTCCTCATTTTAGAGGTGTTTTTATGAGAGATGAGCTCCCTAAATATCCGTATAAAAAAGAATGCGGAGTTATTAATTTAGATAGTTCTAAAAATCCTGGTTCTCATTGGGTAGCCTATGCAAAACATAATGATTATGTTGAATATTTCGACAGTTATGGAAATCTTAAACCTCCAAAGGAATTTATAAAATTTGTAGGTTCTAACATTCAATATAATTATGAAAATTTACAACGTGATCATCCCTTCAATTGTGGACATCTATGTTTAAATTTTTTAAAGAATTTTTGGTATAATCAAGAAATAAAATAAACCGGATCATTGTAAAGAGTTCAGTATACAAGCATATCTACTGCGGTTACCATCTCTGGAAATAAATCAGAACTGGTCTCGTATTTTCAACCACCTCTTCATTTATCTGATCAATACGAGTGCGGTTTACTATACTTTTCAGTATTCAAAACAAGACCGAATGTGTCCGCTATTAACAGCAGTTCAACAGCTGTAATCAGAATCGAATGTGATCTTGTGCACGGTTCATATTACAACGGATTACCGACTCATTTTATTCACGAATTCATATCTGATACTGCTTCAAGTCACGGCTACATAGAAATACCCCAGAACATTATTTACTTCCCAGTGAACAAAAATATAATTTCATCCATATCTGTCAGAATTGTCGATCAGTTTGGTTACTGTATTGATTTTGGTGAAGAACATATTCAATTACGTCTTCATTTTAGAAAAGCAAAATGATAGTATATGATAAAAACCCTCCAGTGAAAATAAAACGTCCTATTCCGTCAACAACCGTTAAGGTGCACAGACGTAAGAAAAACGTGAAGAAATTGACTAAATCAAATAAAGATTTTCTTAAAGCTTTAGGGTTTAAAGTATGAGTATACTACAGATTACTGATTTACCACACTTCGATAGTTCAATCGAGAGTTATGAAGTCCATTCATACAATCCCTACAATAACAGCTTTAGAGAAAACGATGAAATAAGAATCCCCATACATCAGCAAGATATATACGTGCTACCATCAGCCAGTTCAATCTACATCGAAGGTCAGGCAAAGCTGTTCGGTAAGGATGGGCACCCGATCAAAAAAACTGTTAGGTTCACTAATAACCCTATTATGCATTTGTTTCAAGACATCAGATACGAAATGAATGGAATTGAAATAGATCGTATAAAAAAATCCGGAATAACATCAACAATAAAGTCTTACATCTCATTAAATGAAGCAGAAAGTAAAGTTGCTGCATTATGGGGTTGGAATTTAAACGGGTTCCAAAGTGATGGGCATTTTAGTGCTGTGGTACCATTAAATAAGATTTTAGGGTTTGCCGAGGATTACAATAAAATTGTGATAAATTGTAAACACGAACTTATATTGAATAGGAGTAATTCTAACTTAAATAGCGTTATTCTTACTGATGAAGTCGTTCAGTTTCAAATAGATATACAAAGGGTGCAATGGAGAGTGCCACACATAAAAGTTTCAGATCGAGAACGTTTAATACTTTTAAAGTATTTAGAAAGAGATAAACCTATTCAGATAGCTTTTAGAAATTGGGATTTATATGAGTATCCTTTACTACCTAAAACTACAAAGCATTCTTGGTCAGTAAAGACTGCTTCTCAATTAGAAAAGCCTCGGTATGTAATTTTTTGCTTGCAGACTAATAGAAAAAATAATAGAACTAAAGACAGTTCAGTGTTTGATCATTGTGAGGTGACAAACGTAACGCTCTTTTTAAATTCGCAATATTATCCTTATGAGCCTTTATCTTTAAAGTTTTGTGAGAACAAATATAGTATATTATATGAAATGTATGTGAAATTTCGTCAGTCGTATTACAACTCTCCGGTAGACCCATTGCTTGATCTACAAGACTTCAAAGAAAAAGCCCCAGTCTTTATTTTAGACTGCTCGAGGCAAAACGATAGTTTAAAAACTGGTCCAGTGGATGTACGATTGGAATTTGAATGTTCAACACAAATACCAGATAAGACAACTGCATATTGTTTGATTATAAATGATCGACTTGTGGAATACAAACCTCTCAGCAACATAGTGCGCAGATTATCATGAATGCTATTGTTGATATTCAAGGCTTTAAAACCGAAACAAATGAATTTATAATAAAAGAAATCTCTATAATGTATAATAAAAAATTACAAGTATTTTTAATTAAGCCACCCTTTCCATTTAAAAACTTAACCAAACAAGAAAAAGAACAAGTTAGTTGGATTGAAAGTAACAGAAAGATACACTGGCATGAAGGATTTGTGCCCTATTCTAATTATCAGAATTTGGTTATAGATTTTTTAAGAGATAAATATATTTATGTCAAAGGTTCAGAAAAAGTGTTATGGTTAAAGCATATTTTAGAAAATAGTAATTTTAGTATATTCAATTTAGTTTAGAAGGTGAAGGTTGTCCTAGTTTGATAAGTTTATACGATCAATATAAATATTCACAAGATTTATATAACTGTTTTTATCATTACTCTGTATGTGCTTTAAAAAATGTATTGTGCTTAAATAAATGGTGTATTAATAATAAATTTTTTCAATAATTATTTTCTTGTTTAATTTTCAAATCTTCTATCCCCCACCAATCAAATGATAATCTTCATAAGTTGCTGGCTACAGCAGTATGATATCATTTCATTTTTATCTGTATCTGTATGAAGAACTATATAGTGAGTGAACAGACCATGTCTCAAAATAAATGCAGCCCTCGTTATGACATCTATAATACGTATAAAATGCGTGAAATGTCGTTTAGACATTATTGGGCAACGGCTAATTCAAGGAGAAGGTTGGTGATGGAAATGGCTGAAGCCGGTTTTTTTTATTTTGGAAAAGGTGTAAATGATAAAGCAACATGTTTCTCATGTGGAGGTGTTATAGAAGATTGGGAGATTTACGAAGATCCTTGGATGCAACATGCCATACATTTTCCTCAATGTTTTTATTTGAATGCTGTGAAAGGAATAAATTATATCAATAATTGTCTGAAACAATTACTCTATTAAAATATGCACTATTGCATTGTGCGTCGAATCGAATTATATCTACCCTATTAGAATATAATTGTGTATACGATGACACATTGCGCTTAAAATGAGTCAATTTGATTTGGAACATGAGATTGAGGGTTTTTTTGCATCACACAGACTGGGAAGAAGTCACTCAACCTGAAAACCATAATATGGAAGCGCAACGAATAAATGATTAAGCTCACATTTAAATTTCCAGAAAACCGATCAGATTAGAATATTAGTAGGGTATAATTGGGGCGGAGAATCCCCAATTATACCCTACTCAGAATGGAAGAAAAAAAACATATTGCGTAGACCCCAAATAAAACGGGACAAGGGCAGGAAGATGATGATGGTTGATATCGTGGACTGGTAAGGACTTATGAAATCAAATAGCTTTTGAGCTGCAAGAAATTTTTAAGCTTAAATGGGAACTTATCAGCTTGACTTGTTTTCAAGGGGTGTTTTTGAAAGAATACTTATCATAAATAAATAAAAATAAATAAATAAATAAAGCTTTATTGGTTTCAAACATTATCGTTTCTTACAAAAATTGAGGCAGCCCCGGTAAGTTATAAATAATACTTGTGATGGGGTTACCTCGCAACTTCCCTTATAATAATTACATTGTTGAGACCAATCGAAACAAAAGAGGTAGGTACTTATTTATATAACAAAAATAATGCTTATGCTATGACATGCATGAAGAGTGTGTACATATGTGTGTGTGTGTGTGTGTGTGTGTGTGCGTGTGTGTGTTTATGATTATGATTATGATTCTCGTACTAGTATATATTCAATTTCTTCATATGTTAGTGTTTTTAGCCATTCCGTCACAGTTTTTTTACAGTCGTATAGCAGCTTAGGGTAGATGTTCAACTTGAGATTCAGTCTATTATAAATATAGGTAGATTGCGTATTATACTGACGCCTAGCAAAAACAGTTTTGACCGCTTGGGAGTGGGCCACAATGTCACTACGTCTTTTAAGGAGATTTGATGGATCAAATGCGAGGCTCTTATGCTTGTCTACAGTTATGTTTAGTATGTATAATTTCCTTACAGAGAGCAGGTTACTTTCCTTATAAAGAATGTCAGTAGAATATCTCATGGTTTTAAAATACATTACTTTAATGAGAAACCTTTGGGCTCTTTCGAGATCCAGGAACTTGATCTTTGTGGCCCCTCCCCAAATCGTTATACAGTATGTAATTATCGGCTGTGCTAAGGCTATGTAAATATTATTTAATAACGACGGTGACATGACATGACGTAACGTTTTGAAAATCCAAATAAGTTTCCTGATCCTGGACATAGTATTTTCAATATGGGTATGCCAAGAGAGTCTATGGTCAACTAATATACCCAGATATCTTGTGGAACTAACTTGTAGTATGTTCTGACAACTGCAATGGTAATGAGAGTGGTAGTTGCCACACTCATGGATCACAATCCTAAAATCAACACCTGGCTGAGACCTCTGATTGGGAGTAAAACAAATGAATTTGTGTTGCTTACCAGCCAAAATATTTGTGTCAAGTTTAATATCTAAAGAAATGATATCTAGATATAGCAGTATTACTGTTAAGTGTTAACGGTTGTGTGTATACGTAAGTACTCTTAAGGTTGTGTTAAGATAACATGCGCTGAACACGCACAGCATCCGCGCACGCTTTGTGCTCGCCTTAGACCTAAAACATACGCAAGCGACGTAAAGCGAAGGCAAGGGGCCGGCGCAGCGCAGGCGTTGGACAATTCACAAACATGCGGTAAACACTCATTAAAACATCTGTTATTCCAAAATCAAAATCGATCTTCAAGGCACCAACCGTTGTTTCCTTATCAGCACAAGAACACAGTTCAAAGCAAAAACGAACAGTATTTCTACATTTAAAAAATGTTTCTGGCCATGAAATGTTGACAAATATTTAAATATTTTTTATAATTTTTATGTAATGCCAATAAACGTCCTAAGGTACCCTCAACGCATACGGTATGTTGGTGGCATGACGTAGTTTTCTCGATCAACGCAAATGGTGCGTTGGTAGCAACGAATGGGATAAGGAACATACGACAGACAGACAAACATTTTAGCCATTGTATTTTTAGCATCAGTATCGAGTTATCGACTACCAACCCCTGATAGTTATTTTGAAAATATATTTAATGTACAGAATTGACTTCTCTACAGATTTACAATTATATGTATGTATAGATTACTAAACCAAAACTAATACGATCGAAAACCACACTAAAATAGAAATGTTGAATTTACAATCATAAATATGTACAAAATATCCTAAAGCTAGTAAAAATAGTTGTCACCCTGATGAAAGAGATGCAAAACATAAATGACGTGTATCAAGGTCATTTTATTAGTCCTCAGTTCTTTTTTCTTGGTGCAACATCCAGTGTACTTTATGGGCGGATTTTTTTAAAAGTGTACCTTAGGTTTTCATGGTGTCCCTTAAGTTTAATGTTTTTTTTTAATTATTAAATTGCAATAAACTAAGATTTTTCAAACGTGTCTTGATTAAGTATATGTTTGGGAGCATTTCTGTATTTCTTTTTTTTATTGTTTCTGGTTTATTTATAACTTTTCAGTACAGTTAAATAACTAATACGTAGGTTTTTGTCATGTCCCCTCGTCAAATAGTAACTTAAAAAGTAGAATAACAGTTTAATTATCAGTATGTAGATTGATGTAATTACATTATTAGACGGCTTAAATAATATATTTCTGATAAACCTAGATACAACAATTCATTAATAACCCATTGATTTTAAATTGTTTTTTAAATCATAGTCTGGAAATTTGACCGGGTGGAACTTTCCCGTGACTAACGCGAATTTAAGTGGTTTTAAAAAAATATTACTTGATTATGAATATGTTTTTTCGTTGGCAACATTACAAAGCTATCTGATTGACTGCCGCCATCTTGACAACAAATTCTTTGTCATCGTGCACAACCGCTTCAAAGAGGACGCGTATAGTGTGTGCATAAAATATATCCAGTGACTAGCGGCACTTTTTAAGGTAATTGAACAATTTTTTACACGTTTCCTACTTAATTTACGAACTGTTAGTTAATAGTTTTACAAATTGATGCATAGTTTTACAAAAAAAAACGGGCACTCGCACCGCCCAAAATTTTATTGTTTTTCTTCGTGGAGAAAATAAATAAATAATAACTAAGTTGTAAAATATTATGTTTTTCCATTTTATCTAGGTAGGTATAATATAAAAATGAGTCGCTGAATGTGTTGCTTAGCACAAAACTCGAAAACGGTTGGACCGATTTCGCTAATTCTTTTTTTTAAGTATTCCATGAAGTACGAGGATGGTTATTACGGAGCGAAATAATAAAAAAGAATCGACTGTTAGGCGGTACGAAGTTCGCCGGGTAGCTGACCCGGCGAACTTCTGTCTGAAATAAATTCATTACATACCTAAGCATACGTTTAAATTTGCGATTTGGTGTCATGTTTGTCATTTTTTCTATTGAGAAAATTATTCGTAATCATGTTCATTTCTTTGGCATTTACTAGAGGGTATGATTAACTGGAGCAAACGATTATTTTTTTATTAAAATTTCATATGAGATAATTTTCTACAGACGTTCAAAATACTTCAAAATTACTGCAACGCAGGTGGCGTTGCAGTAATTAATCATTAGGTGATAATAATGCCTCTCACATCAGCTGAGAGAGTAAGACGACACAGGGAAAAATTAAAGCAAGACCCAATAAAATTTGAAGAATACAAGAAAAAACATGCAGCTCTCGTAAAATCAAAAACTAAAAAAGTGTCTGATCTCTCAGAAGCTGAGAAAGAAAAACAAAGAGAGAAATGGAGAAACCAAAAACGCAAACAAAATCTTAAGAAGGAAAATCGTTCTGCAAGCTGCGTACCATCACTGCAGACTCCTGAGCCTATCGTTTCCATACAGATAAAATACCAAATTAGCGAAAAAGTATAAGATAGCTCTTAAAAGAATAGGAATACTAACAACTCGTTTAGAGACAGCTCGAAAAAAGTTATACAGACTTAAAAAAAAAATATGAAAAAACTGAAGAACTTGTGGATAAGATGAAAACAAGGCAAGAAATTTTAGAATTTATACTAAAACAGACACTAAAACAATGTAAAACTCAACAAGAAGAAAGGATCGCTAAAAGAATAGTTCTTAACGAAAATGTAATACGTGCTAGGAAGAAAACATATGTTACAAACTTAAAATAGGCTTGAAAGGTAAAATAAGAAAGCGTAAAGAAGCTTTAAAAATAATACAATAAAAAGAGAAATAGAAAGTTTCTACTTGCGAGACAATATCAGCAGATGTACTGCTGGTAAAAAAGAATGTCGTACTGAAAAACAATCAAAGAGAAAAGAACAGATACGATATCTAACGGATACATTAGTCAATTTACACCAAATATATAAATCTGAAGGTGGCAGATACAGCCTAGCAACATTCTACAAATATAAGCCTTTTTACGTCTTATCTCCGGGCGTACAAAACCGAGGAACTTGTTTATGCATCAAGCATGGTAATTTCGAATTTTTGTTGCATGCTCTGCACGTACTAAGGGTGACAAAAATGCATGGAGAGCTTAAGGTCGACTATTGACTGACAGGTTTTGCATAACGCTACCATTGATAACTAGATGGCGCTGCTTTCAAATGAAAATAACCCTGCAAAGCTTGAATACTTTACACTGCACAGGCACACAATAAGATTTTTAATGGTTAAAATAATAACTAAGAAACAATAATATATTTATATTCAAATACACATAAATTATGTTAATTTTCACATTTCCGAGGACTTAATATAGCGCCATCTAAGTCAAGTCAAGCAAACCAATTAAAAGATGGCGTCAATAATTAATAATAGACAATAATAAAAGTTATAAACTAACCCGCATTTTCGATATCATTAAAAATGCGATCGGTAGCTCGGATAAATAAGAATGATAGTATAATGAAGTCGAAGGGCACCGGACCAATTCCGGGTTATCATTTTTAAATTCAGGTTTTTTAACAATGGTTTTTTTATATTTTTTTTACATAAAATCAATAATAATAATATATAAATAAAATATTTGACGTTTAATATTTATAAAAGATAACAAAAATAAATAAATATATTATTTTAGAATAAAATTATATTAATAAATATATATAAATATCTTTTATAATATGTGCTAACTATTAATGTAAAACTAACATATTTTTCTTACAGATTAAGACTAATACTAAGTTTAATTCTCATAAAGGATAACAAATAAAACTATTTTAGTGACATTATAATTTCAGACATTTATTTCTTAAAACATAATATTTATTTCTTTCTTATATAGTGTATACCCTGACCTAATAACTTTCCAGTTAACTGACACATTATTTATTACACATTTTAAGATTAATAAGTATTTTAAATCAAAATTGTGTTGTGCTAGTCATTTATTAGTTAGTTTTAAACACAATGTTATAATACGATTCTATATAATATGCAACCTTACTTCTGCAACTATTTTACCTAAAACTTACTTAAACAACCTAAAATTTAATTAAAGTATTGACTAAAGTGATTCATTTTGTGCATCATGTTATGACAAAGGCTCATAGCTTAAGTATTCGTTCCAGAACAAGGAAGAAATTGAAGCTAGATCTTAAATCAATAACATTTCTAAGACCGGGATATAGCATTCACTAGATATGGGATGAATTGTTCATAGTAATTAATAAATAAATAATTTATTATTTTGCAATCAATAGCATCTGTAAATATTAATATTGCTTTTATTTTTATTTCTCATATTTAGTAAAACTTTAAAATCATTACTGTATAACAGTCGCTGGTTATAAAGTAGTCAATAAATTTATCCTACTAACACTAAGTTTGAACATTTATCCATTAAATAAATTATAGCTACCCCGGTCTTGTAATTGCTTAATCCTATAGTCAACAATGTATTTTCTTTTAAGAACTAGTGTAGCCGCCATTTTTATCGATCCTATTTCTCCTATCTCGCTGGCCGAGGAATAATCCGTATGTCTGATTGCTGACTAAACACTTGCACAATTATGGAACATTACACATAAGACAATTGTCCAACACGAACGTTATCACTAGCACATCTTCATGACGTCATTCAGCACATCTATGTAGTTTTCACTGTTTGCATCACTGAAGATGACAATGCTCCAGTAATTTTCCTCATAACCTTGCCCCATAAGTTGAAGCTGGTCTGAGTCAATATCAGGTCTTCTGCCAGATCCACTACGGTGCTCCAATGAACCCTCTTCTTGAAACAGCTTTAGATATCCATAAAGTGGCAGTCTTTACCTGTAAGGGACGTGTATTATTTATTATTTTCATGTATCGATAACCATGGATAATAAAATAAATAACAAACGGTCATTTATAAGAATACTTACATTTAAGCCATTTTCTCTAGAAATTCCAGTATAATTTAAGCTTTGATTATGCAATGCTATTATTTGGGCCCTCGTAGCCATATTAACATTTGAACGCAAATTCGTAATAAAAATAAATATTAAAAACTTGTTAAACAAATCGTGACTGAACTCACTCAAAGATAGTAAAGAATGTTATGATTGAACAAAAAGGTTTAATTTTTATACAGTTAATTTTAAATTACCCTCAACTGTTTTGAGATTTATGATCGGGTTATAGTTGCTAAACAACTTCAATATAATAAAGAGTAGGATAATTTCAATACATTTCAAGGTTACGTAATGGCCTAATGGCTAGTGGCATCGGTTAATTTTATGCTACCGAGTTCGAATCCTGGTTATTGCGTGCTTTGCTTTAAAAAGGTTTGGAATATCGTAGCATTAATTTGTATAAAAATTTATTAAGTTAATAACTTTGTATCTGATAAAAACTATAAATGTATATTTTTCAATACCACTAGTATACTAGCGCCATCTATGTCGTCCATGGTATATAATTAAGGCGATGAAACGCCGTACAAACGATTTTGATTTAGAATCATCCATGCACTTATGACACTGATAGTACATAAACTGTTGCTAAATTGCAAATCTGAGAAAGATGTCTTATTACTAGTAAGTTGCAACTTGGAGTCATTTAAATGTATGAACGGCGAATGTGAGGCATGCAAACTATCAAAGTTGGATTTCAACCTTGCAGAAGATCAGGCAAATTTGAGCGCGAAATGGGTGCAATGGGAGCGTGAAGACTACGAATACAAGAAGACTGAGAATGGAATTTCCAAGACTGTAGTTACAAAAAAAAGCTCTAAAGTATTGAAGGAAGGAACAATTCGTACTTTAATTAAAAATTTTGAAACCAGTATTCCACAGTTTAAAAAACACTATTACACTTGGAAACACCAGCAGCGACAGTACCAAAGTCTTATTAACACATTAAACGAAAATGAGGCCCTAATATTATGTGATTTTTCCGAAAATTATCAATGTAAGCTACACACAGAAATTCAGTCGATGCACTTTGGTGCATCCAAACAACAAATCACTCTCCATACAGGTACTTTTTTTAAGACTTCTATTTTTTAGCACATTTTCTTCTTGGTCAATGAGCATAAAGGAGAGATCTCCATTCATAATCAGTCAATATACTTCTTTTGTTATGATCAACATTATTTTAGGATTATTAGTTAACTTGTAAATTTATTAAGACTTGTTTTCTTAATTACAGGCATGATATTCTGGAAAGCCCAAAGTCAATCTTTTTGTTCAATTGCGGATAATAATTGCCATGAGCCAGCAGCAATATGGGCTCACCTTATGCCTGTTATAAAAATAATGAAAACGCTGAAACCTGAGACAAACATTATTCATTTTTATTCGGATGGCCCGAGCTCTCAGTATCGCCAAAAGAAAATTTTTTATCTTCATAATTTATTTACGTCAAAACTGAATCTCAACTATTCTACATGGTCTTTTACGGAAAGTGGTCATGGAAAAGGAGTCGCTGATGGCATTGGTGGTTCCGTTAAAAGAGCACTTGACCGCCATGTTACCTATGGAAATGATGTCACGAATGGTACAAAAGCTCATGAGGCATTGCAAAAGCTCATGAAGTCCATACGATGTTTTTATATTAAGAACACTGATATTGAAAATATTTGCAAAATAACTCCTCAAGATTTAAAGACCATAGTTGGAACAATGAAAATTCACCAAATCATATCGACTCGCCAAGGTGTTATTAAACACAGAACCCATTCCTGTTTTTGTGAAAACAACAAAGGATTATGCGATTGTTTTGCTCCACTAAGTCATAGTTTCACAGAGTCTGGTGCAATTAATAATCATTCAAATATAATATCCTTCAAAACTGACATTCATCCAACTGGTGCAATATCACCACCCATAGCTAACACTCGTTTGACAGACACAAATTCATTTGATAGCTTCACAGACTCTGGTGCAATAAATAGTCATTCAAAAATAATCTTATTCAAAGCTGACATTCATCCAACTGGTACAATATCACCACCCAGAGCTAACACTCATTCCACAAACACACATTCATCTCATACTTTCACAGAATCTGGTGCAGTAAATAGTGATTCAAAAATAATCTCATTCATAGCTGACATTCATGCAACTGATATGATATCACCACCCAGAGCTGACTCTCGTTCGACAGACACGAATTCATCTAAAGCCGTCACTCATCACAGTCAATTTGACAATTTGGATGAGATTATCCAATTTGTTGATGAAGATTTCAACACGACATTCAGACGGAACGACGATTTTTCAAAACCCACCCTACATGTCGAAAACTTGGAGTTTGAAGAAGTAAATAAAAAAGTTTATAATGACACATCAAACCCGATATTACTCAATGCCGAGCTTACGAGTTACCGAACAACGGAGGTTGATGAAGAAAATATACAGTGTTCTGAAATATGTCCACCTGAAGTATCAATCCAATTATGTCCATCTCCTGAAATACAATATATAGATCTATTTGATCAAGACATTGACACAACTTTGAATACAATTTCACAAGACATAGCAGTTCCAAATCAACTAGGTCCTCACACACTTAGGGAAGGTCGACAAGATATTATTGGTCAAACCATGCAATTCAAAAAACGTAAATTAACCGAAGCTAATCAAAATAATTTAAAGCCCAAACAAAAAAAAATGCTATCATACTAGAACGGAACTACCAATTGTCTATCCTAAAGCCAAAGAAAATATCCAACCCAGAGTTTCAAAAGCTATAAAAACTTCCATAAGTCGAACCATACAATGTGCCACCTGCAACCAACACGTGTCGCCATTTCGATCAAGAATAATAAAATGTATGGCATGCAAAAAATCTATTTGTTCCAAATGCAGCGACGGCTATACTTATTTTGATTACGTATGTAACAATTGTTTAGGCGAAGAATAAAATGGTGTGTAGTTGATTAGGATACCAAGGTCCGTATTAAATTACAAAACCATACTCAAGACTCAAACATTACTTAAAACTCGTTTAAAGCCTTTTGATTAATTGAAACTAGTTAAGTAATGTAACCTGTATCTTGAGTGGGGTTCTGTAATACGGACCTAAGAAAAAATTTTCTTCTTCTGCCTGCCCTTATCCCATGTTATTTGGGGTCGGTGCAAAATGTTTTCTTCTTCCATTCTTCTCTATCAGCAGTCATTTAAACATTCACTCTTTTTTCATACATATCCACTCTCACACAATCCATCAATCTTTCTTTGACCTACCTCTTCCTCTACATTCATCAACACACATACTCGTATTCAATTCATCACTCGTCTGATTACATGATTTTCATCTCGCCTTATTTCATGACAGACGATTTCCTTTCAATTTTTCAGTCACTGAAGCTACTTTCAAACTTCCTCTAATATACTCATTTCTCACTTTATCCATTCTTGTCAACCCACACATCCATCTAAGAAAATGTTTTGCGTAGGGAAATCTACGACCCCAAGTTACCAAATTTCGGGTGTAGGGCTTTAGAAGATTATTTTTCAGTAATACTGGTGTTTCTTAAAATATATCAATAAAATTGTTCCAGGTAAAATAAGTCCGTTGCAACTTTGCCATCGCAAGATACCAGAAAAGGTTCAAAAACATGGTTATAAATGATAACATTATGGACGTAGATAAGTTTTTAACCAAAAATGATTTTACGCAATGTCTACACTATCGCCTGATTTGGCCTTGGACGTGGACACATTTTGTTTTAGCTTCGAAATATTTTGGTTGTGGACACATATTACCAAGTTCTGCAAAACGGTCCATGCCTCCTCACTTCACCAGTATCATGAATACTGCACAAATAAATGTGTTGGTAGCCAGCAGTTTCTTTTGGTGCAAATATTGTGGGTATGCTGCGTATCATCACTATCAACATGATGAATGCGAATACTGTTATTAATTATTATTTAAGTATTACTGCAGCTCAAAAACAGTTTTATTATCCTGTATACCTACCAGTGTTCCTTATGTGATTCTTGTCTAATTATAAAAAAAAGTCAGTTTTAATAATATTTTAAGACATTGTGTTAAGAGACTTTATGTAAGAGTTTTTTTTTTGTTTTTTTTTTTAAGAAGTTTATTTAGTTTTTCTAGTTAGGGATATTGAACTTCCCAACCATCGTCACCAGCTTTATTAATTATAAAATAACAATAATTCCTATTGTTATACTGGTAATCTTAGGATTACCAGTGTTCCTATTGTTATTTTATGTACGTGATGTAGCAGCTTTATTATTATGATTACCAGTGTTCCTGTTGTTATTTTTTATATATACGTGATATATAATGGTCATCTGGCGAATACGCCGCTCGTGTGCAGTTCACATGCCGTTCGCGAGCGACGCATTCGTCAAACGCATCATTAAGACTCATTAAAACAAAGTTAGTTTTAATGATACTTTTAAGGTTTTTTAAATATTGTTTTTCATTAAGAAGTTTATTTGATTTTCTAGTTATATGAAACTTCCCAAGCATCATCACCGATGTACAGTTCAAAAGTAGCTTTATTATTATGATTACCAGTGTTCCTATTGTTATTTTATATCCGTGATATATAATGGTCATCTGGCGAATGCGCCGCTCGCGCGCAGTTGGCAAAGTTCGCGAGCGGCGCATTCGTCAAACGCACTATTAAGACTCATTAAAACAAAGTCAGTTTTAATGATATTTTTAAGGTTTTTAAATATTGTTTTTCATTGAGAAGTTTATTCAGTTTTCTAGTAAGTATATTGTAATAAAGCAAAATAGTTTCAATAAGTTGGTAAAACAATCAAAATTGGCAAAAAGTCCTTCATTGTAACCAGAGCCCTTACTTTTCCACTGACAAATTTCAACGTTCCAATGAGTAACTGTCCCTCTTAGAATAATTCAAAATTAAGGGTTTATTATAACTTTTGTGTTCAGTTTTTGATATTTTAATGTTATTATAAAGACAACATATTTGTTTTACTTTCAAATTATATAACAAAATAGTAATCAATGACGATTTGACTGTGTTATAATGAAAAACACACTACTGATTATTCAACAAGTTAGTCAGAGGATATAAACATACAATTATTTTATTGTAAAATTTCTCTGTCCGAACTAAATGTGGATTAGTTTAGTTAAATAATACCTACCTGATTTAATAAAGTATGATTTCCATTATACCAGTTTTATTTAACTTACTGAGTAAGATAATAAATCGTTAGTCAGTGGAACCCAAAATCCCTTACAATAGAATTTCAATAACAATTATGAATAATTTGTAGTAGCTATTAAAATATTTTATACATTTTCTTAAAGTTCAATTAATAGACAATAAGAATTCAACTAAATATATTCAAAACAAAACAAAAAAAATGAGGACCTTCATTTTAACTTAGGTACACTTTTAAAAAAATCCGCCCTTATAATATTCTTGCACAGGCCTGTCTATATTATAGTACTCTATGGATAATGACCACAGATTAGACATAATAATAATGTGTAATGAAACGATTTTTAGACCTGCTTTTTTTGAAAAGTAATATTTTTTTTTTGAATATAAAAACAGTAAAAGGTATTTCAATATAACAATTTGACAATCTAGTTTAAAAAAACAAATAATTTTAACAAACATATAATTAGACTATTTGCGATTTGGATGCCATCTCACGGACTTTAATGCACTAATATGACTTATTTCCAGGAACGGTGAAATAGATGGCGCCAGTATCTTTTAAATTTTAAGCTACTACGAAACTGTCCCCCCCTGCTAATAACCAATAACATGTTTTCACATTTAATTAGTTATGAAGAGCGTGCTTGAAAGAGAAAAAATAAGTAAAAAAAAAGATTATAGTAAGCATCCTAAGAAAACTACGTTGTTACAATATTATAAGTATTACCTATGTCTTGAAATGCAAAATAGAACAGCTTTCGAACCAATATTTTGTAAGTAATTATTGAATCGATGAGGCTTAGTAACGAATAAATCAATTTCGGCAGAGTTGACCAGATTTGCGCATTAGATGGCGCTGTATGTCCTTAATAATTTTCATTTTTTTATTTTTGTAACAAAAACTATTCTATGTCCTTTCTCAAGTTCCAAACTATGCTATAATCGGTTCGGTAGTTTAAGACGGAAGAAAAGACACACAGACAGAGTTACTTTCGCATTTATAATATTTTGGAAGATGTTTGGAAGTTTGGATTACACTCTTTTCGAACTGGTAATTACCAACCAGTCTTAATTACGTCACCTAGCTCCGGGTGCCACCAACCGATACGCGTGCTAAGTTTATTTATTTATTTAAGTTCTTCATAATCAGTGTGCACTGTGCATATCTCCATATGAATATTAAGTAATTTTACATTTTCAGGAAAATGCGATCGAATTGATCGAAGTGCGTTTCTCGCATTCAACAAACTGTTGTAGAAACGGTAAGTAAAAGTTTTATTGCTCTTAAAATATATTTTACGAATATTAGTTAAAGAGACTGGTTATGATACGTGTTTGTTGCATATGCCACAGCCACCTGCATCAGTCAGAATGGACGAATCTCCACTATTGCAGACACTGGCTGGATTCACCAGAAGAGTCAACCCGATGAATCATATGTGTACCGACGTCATACAAACAATGTTGGAAGTTTTAAGGAATTGTAAGTTGCATAACTACTAGAATGTAGTCTTTTTATTTGCCACAGCTGAAAAATTAAATCAAAAATATTGCTTGGTATTGGTACCAAGCAATATTTTTGATTTAATTTTTGACAAACGAAAGAAATCTCAACGAATCTCGCGCAAAAGAAATTTTAAATGGAGAACGAAGCAGGCCAAGTGCTTCAAATGTATTGTTTTACAATTCCAGACTTAACAGATTATTGAATATTTCAACTTTACAATTCAGTCGCGTGCGACGGACCGTTCTGAGCGCACGTACCTATTATAGATATTTTGCCGCTCCGATGTCATTTTATTTTTACGTTTACCCTCCATAAAATTAATAACTAAATATGAATAAAAGTGATGAAGAAGTTTGTCTGAGTATAAATAGTGATAATGAAGTAGTCAATATGGAACAGCAATTTAGTGAAGAATCTGTTCGAAGTCCTATTTTAGAGCGTAGATTACCAGAGAAAAGATTGCGTCCAGAAAGTGATGAGAATGAAGAAGAAGAAGGTTAATTTATAACTGTAACTAGACGTTCAAAATGTTTGAACAGAAGTGTGTCGTTAAATGCAGAATTAGTAGATAGCATAATACCTGCAGAAGAGAAATATGAAATATGTATGACATCAAAAGAAGTGTTGTCAAAACAAATGGGATGGGCTAAATTATTGCAAAAAGAAAATATTGGCGGTGTTATGTCCGTCAAATACAAAAATCCGTTTCGAGTATTAATACAATTTAATAATGAAGAAAATGCGGAGAATTTATTTACATGTACTAAAATATCTGAGTTGGGATACCGATGTCAATTTACACAAAAAATTAGCCTCTCATACGGGGTAGTTAAAAACATAGATCTAGATGTCCAAGACAAAGAATTACAAGAAGTTTTAAGCAGCGATTATGAAATAGTTTCCGTAAGAAGAATGAAACGTTTTGATGGCACTCAATGGGTAAACAGTGAAACCATTCGTGTGTGTGTAAAAGGTTCTATCTTGCCCCCGTACGTTTATGGTTACGGGTGTAGGTTTAAGGTGGAGCCATATGTCTTTCCTGTATCCCAGTGTTCAGGATGCTGGAAATTTGGACATCTTATTCGTCAATGCCCTACTAAGAGAATCATCTGTCCGAAATGTGCAGGACAGCACGATAATTGTGATACAACTCAGTATCAATGTGTGAATTGCAAAGGATCACACATGGCATTGAATAAACAGTGCTCATTGTTCTTAAAAGAAAAACAAATACGTGTCATCATGTCTCAAGGTAACTATACGTATAAAAAAGCCTTAAACATATACCTGGAACAGCAAAAAACGAGAAGCAACGTGTCATACGAACATAATAATTATGATTCCACTATAAATAATACACAAAACGATATACCTCAGCCAACAAATAAAGACCGTACATATTGTGAAGTAATTTTATCAAAAAACAGAAAAGAGAGAGAGGAATCTATATTACATGATAAAAAGTATATAATGGGAAGCAAAAAAAATAATGACAAGCAGTCATCTAGAAAATCTAATTCTATACAGATGCAAATGAATGAAAATGAAGTTGACACACGTATTGAAGAACAACAAAATATTAAGATCAGGGAAAACGAAGCAACAACAAGAAGAAATAGATCAACTGTTATTAAAAATGCGATGAGGAAGTTAAAAGACATAACAATATCCAATGCTAGCTGGGAAGATAAAATCATGTCTGGGCTGAAGATTATTATAGAAGAGTGTAGAAAGTTTTTCATGGAGATATTCAAAGAATTTGAGTGGTTTAAAGGTATATACAGGCTGTCCAAGAACCTGGCGTCCAACTGGATTCCCACGATGCCCCAAGTTCTAACAGTACTCAGAAAAATATTTAAAAAAATCCACCCCATGTACTTACAGAATTATACTGATTTCAAAAAAAAGGGGAAATGAGCACCCTGTGACATACTTTTGAATGCTGTGACTGCTAATGCTGATAATTTCGATATTTCTCGGAGGTTTTGTAATCTAGGGTATTGCTGTGTCTAAATAGAATGTAAAATTGATAATTGTAATCCTAGTAATCATAATGTTGTGATTTTCAGTGATGAGATTGGAAAGAACTTAGGTTCAATGTTGACAAATGAATTACCTGGACAGTCAATATTTAATCACTGTATGCCTGGCTGTAGTTTTGGTAATATTTTGGATAAAATTAATAAATATAAATTTAATCAAGATTCTACCCTCATTATAATGTGTGGTAACAGAGGTAGTCTAAATAAAAAAAGTTTAATCAATTTCCATAATTCACTTGCCAAACTTAATTTAAAACAGATAATTATATTTGCATTGCCCTATATAAAATCATTGCCACAGGAAGAAAACAAAAGTAGATATAAAATTAACACTACATTGTATAACTTAAGTAATAATACTAATATTCACTTCATAGACACCAACAATTATGTTGGTCTTAATATATATAGGACAAAAGATAGGTACTATCTTTCAAAATATTATTTAAGACAAATAGCAATGTCGCTATCATATTTTTTTAATATATCAGCCAATAACTTGGCTAAACAGGTTACTCCTATTGAGCAACCAAAAAATATTGACATTCATAATGAGTCACCTAGTACTGACATTAATAATAATTTAAATTATTAAATAAGACAATAGAGACAACCTCTTGCAAATTAAACAGTAATAAGGTTATTAATCTGGTTCACCAAAACATTCAAGGCTTTATGAGTAAAGAATTGGAAATAGAGTTATTTTTAAATTGTAATAATGTGGATATTTTGTGTATTACTGAACATTGGCTAAAACCCCATCAGCTCATGTTCAATTTTGGTAAGCACCAGATTGGTAGCTCGTTCAGCAGAGAAAACGCTATACATGGTGGGTCACTTATACTGATAAGTAACCAGCTTAAATTCAAAGATCGCAAAGATATAGTTAGTTACTCTGTTGAGCGTACTGTTGAAATAGCCTGTGTGGAATTGGAGCGGTTTATTGTATTAAGCGTGTATAGACCACCATCTGGTTTGTATGACTGTTTTGAAACGGTAATGGATGAAGTTCTTAGTAAACTTACAAATTCAAAGAAATCCATCATTACATGTGGTGATTTTAATATAAATTTATTAGAAAAATGTAGTTTAAGCACAAAAATTGTAAGTTTATTTTCTTCATACAACCTTGCGAATTTGTTTCTGGAGCCAACTAGGATAACACCCACTAGTGCCACTTGCCTGGACAATATTTATACTGACATTGTGCCAGTTAACAAAGAAATAATTTCAGTACTTGATTCCGATCATTGTGGTGAGTTAATTTCTTTAACAAATGAAATAAATATAGTGTCAAAACAATTTATCACAGTTAATCCGAAGACTAAAAGACGCATTGAATATTTCAAAGCTAAACTCAGCAACAAATTGCCTTTGTTGTTGAATTATAAGAATTCTAACACTTTATATGATAAGTTTTTTAAAATGTACCTAACAGAGTTTAAGTCTACTTTTACAGATAAAACTATACCAGCTAATAGCAATGCGTCTTTCGGTGATTGGGCAACCACTGGTATCTATAAGAGTAGAAATCGCCTCTATGAGCTTTATAATGAGCGGACATATATTAACACTGTTGAATTCAGTGAATATGTAAAAAACTATTCTAAATTATTCAAAAAAGTTTGCTCTATCGCTAAATCACTATTCTTAAGCTCTAAGATAAAGAACAGTACCAATGTTATCAAAGACACTTGGAATATTATCAATGGTGAGGCAGGAAGGTCTAAAAAGAGAATAAATCAACATAGTCTTGTAATTGATAATAAGTTAATAAAAGCGGATGTAGAAATTGCAACTGCTTTTGAAAATTTCTTTTCCGACATTCCTGTATCCACTACTAAGTCACTGAATTCATCTCCCACTGTTGCAGAGTATTTACTCAAAAAACATGTTGTAGCTTGCGATTCAGGGTTTTCCTTCGAGCCCATAGATAACAAAGAAATTGTTAAAATCTTTAATACTTTGAATAACAAAAAGACTGCAGATCTATGGGGTAATTCTGTGTATATTACAAGCTCTGTAATAACTATTGTAGCACCTGTATTAGCTCAAATCTTTAATAACTGTATTGACTGTGGTGTGTTTCCTGATCTTATGAAATGTAGTAAAATAATTCCATTATTTAAATCAGGGTAGTACTTCTGACCCCACTAACTTTAGACCGATTTCAGTGCTACCTACGTTCAGTAAAATTTTTGAAAAAATTATTTTAGATCAAATGCAAAGATTTTTTAATAGAAATAAATTATTACATTGGCCAGCCCGTAATACATTGGCCATATTCATTACATTTTACATTGTCTGGACTTGAAAAGAGACTGACCTCTGAGTTTGTTTCGGCATTTCTTCTCAGAGTAGTCAGATAGGAAATGCCGGCTTCATCTAGTTTTTTACATATAAATTGACGTGTAAAAGTGCCGTTTTATGGCCTATTTGCAAAAATAAATTCATTGTTTCATTGTTTCATTGTTTCAAAAATAAAGTACTTATTGTACCATTTTAAAATAAAATATTATTTTAACTAAAGGTGATATGGAAAACTATTGAATTTCGCAACTTTGACCGACTGTAGTGTAAAAAAAATGTACCAATATAGTATGGCAAGTGACGTCAAATTTTGACGCGTTTATTCCTCTTTTTAAAAAGGTATAATACTTACACATTTATTTGAAAAAAAAATTTTTGATAATATTTTTACTCAACAACTCAATTTTTACGATGTCTTACAGAATTCTTAGAAAGAAAAATTTACGACGAATTGAATCTAACCTGTAAAGAATTACTATTGTATGCTCATAAAAATAACAACAGGCCTCTCAAAAAACAGGTTAGACCGTAAGGGACGGTATGTGCATGCATCTCACCATAGTGATTCGTTATTACAACAGGAGGGAGCAAGACAGAAACTATCTTTGCGATTTGCTGGTTCTTCTTTATGGTACCCCATTATTCAGGTAAGAGTGAGGAAGAAAAAGGTTAGAGGTGCGAGTGAGATAGATAGTGACGCTATCTGGGATCGTGCTATTTAGGATAACAGTACGGTCAGTACGCGTCACTGCCTCCTGCCGTTACTACGCACCTCTCTCTTATTGTTACCATTGATCACGTACTACGATTTAAAGCTTTGTTTATTGGACTCGATTACTCTTTGTGCTCTGGACTTTGAAACGAACTCTTTACGACGACCTTTGCCTGTGTTTGGACAGTTTGTGTTTTGTGTGTGCTACCATGGCGACCTACACTCCGCAAGAATACGCAAATATGCACTACATTTATGGAGAATGTAGAGGTAATGGACGAGCTGCAGCGAGACTTTACAGAGAAAGGTATCCGAGGGCTACGCGATATCCCGACCATCGAGTTTTCATTAATGTGCACAGATCACTATGTGACGGGCGGTTCCCCAATCAAGTAGCTGGTGAAGGACGACCCGTAAATGACTTCATACGCGATGAAGTTTTAGAGGCGGTGTCGGCAAATCCAAGCATCTCTGTGCGAGGAATAGAAGCTGATACGGGGATACCGAAGAGCACAGCACACAGTATTCTCCAAAAAGAAGAATATCATCCGTACCACGTACAGCGAGTGCAAAGTCTTTTACCTCGAGACTATCCGAGCCGAGTCGCGTTTTGTGAAACAATCCTGCAAAAACATCGAGAAGATGAAAACTTTATCGACAAAATTTTGTGGTCAGATGAATCAACATTTAAGAAGGATGGCTACATGAACCTACACAACTTGCACGAGTGGCATGAGGAAAATCCGCACTTGATGCGAGAAGATAGATCCCAGTACCGGTTCAAAGTGAACATGTGGACCGGTATTCTCTGTGGGAATATTATTGGTCCATTTGAGATGCCCGAGAATTTGACTGGCGAATCATATTTAAATTTTCTTCAAAATGATTTGCCAAACTTACTAGAAGAAACCCCACCAGATATGTGGTTCCAACACGACGGCTGTCCAGCACATTTTCGCGTATCCGTTAGAGAGTTTTGGACGAGCAATACCCGAACAGGTGGATTGGGCGATCAGGAACAATCCCGTGGCCAGCCCGCTCACCTGACTTAAATCCGCTGGATTTTTTTTTCTGGGGAACTATGAAGGAGCTCGTTTATGCGAAGCCCATTAATGACATCGCTGACCTTCGTGAGAAGATAACACAAGCAGTGCAGGTGATACGTCAAAAAAGTTACTCGCGAAACATAAAGCGGTCCTTTTTAAGGAGAGTGAGAGCTTGTATTGCCGCGGGTGGTCAACATTTTGAACATTTATTGTAATAAAATATCTTTAAACTAACATTCTTTGCTTTTATTCTACTGGGAACCCATCTACCTGTGTGTATTTCCTTCTTGCTCACTCTTGGAACCGAAGTAAATAATAGTAGTAACATAACAGTTTCTAAGATAAGAAAGGGTCCGACAGTTACCGTTAGTAGGTAGGCACTTCGTAAAAATTGGGTTGTTGAGTAAAAATATTATCAAAATTTTTTTTTTCAAATTAACGTGTAAGTATTATACCTTTTTAAAAAGAGGAATAAACGCGTCAAAATTTGACGTCACTTGCCATACTATTTTGGTACATTTTTTTTACACTACAGTCGGTCAAAGTTGCGAAATTCAATAGTTTTCCATATCACCTTTAGTAAAAATAATATTTTATTTTAAAATGGTACAATAAGTACTTTATTTTTACATTCTATTTATACACAGCAATACCCTAGATTACAAAACATCCAAGAAATATCGAAATTATCAGCATTAGCAGTCACAGCATTCAAAAGTATGTCACAGGGTGCTCATTTCCCCTTTTTTTTTGAAATCAGTATAATTCTGTAAGTACATGGGGTGGATTTTTTAAAATATTTTTCTGAGTACTGTTAGAACTTGGGGCATCGTGGGAATCCAGTTGGACGCCAGGTTCTTGGACACCCTGTATAATATATTCTTTTATGACCAGTAGCATTAATTTAGGTACGCTAAATATATTCCAATGGAACGCCCAAAGCCTCAAGCCAAAACGGCTGGAATTCGAAAGTTTACTGTCTCAGGAGAAGATTCATTTAGCCATACTTAGCGAAACGTGGCTGGACATAGACTCAGATCTTAACATCAGTGGGTACAATGTACTGAGAAGAGATAGAGAAGACGCTTATGGTGGTGTTGCACTAATTATTCACAAGTCCATTAAGGTACAGTCGTCATTAACTAGATTAAATAATGTAGGCATAGAAATGTTACACGTCAAGCTACGGAATTGCTCTAGTCTAGAAAATGTAATATCAGTATATTGCCCATCAAGTATATACACTAGCCAAACTGATTGGGATTCCTTGTTTAGTCTGTTTCCCAATAAAAAAACAATCATAGTCGGTGACTTCAATGCTCACCATACAAATTGGTCATTTAAAAATGATACAAGGGGAACACAGATTCTAGACGCGGCAATAGAAAGTGGATTTATATCGCTTAATGATGGTAGCCCTACAAGGATTAAACTTGTGAATGGTGTATTACAGCAATCATCTCCAGACATAACTTTCGTGTCTTCAGACATAGCTATTAGGTTTCAGTGGTCTGTGACTAACGAGTCATTGGGCAGTGACCATTTAGTAATTAAATATATCCTCAACTTTTACAGAAATTGTACCACTATTAAAAAACGCAATTATAAATTAGCTGATTGGAAATCCTACAGGGAAAATTTAGATTTAGCTTTTCAATCACCAATAGAATCTGACAATATCCAGGACAAGTATAATTTTTTTATAAAATTAATTAACACCGCTGGTGATATGAACATACCATTAATTTAAAACATGTAATAATCCATCTAGTAAATTTAGACCCAAACCATTTTGGAATGCTGAACTTTCCAAATCTGTTGCCCAACGAAGATTAGCATTAAAACTATTTAGACGTAATCCTACTTCTTTTAATCTTACAAAATTAGAAAATTGCATTGCCGAATCAAAAAAATTAATATGTAAAGCCAGGCAAAAAAGTTGGAACGGATTTTGCAACAAGATAGACCAGTCTACCTCAGTCTCCGAGATGTGGCGAAGGATGGATTAAGGGTCATAAAAAACCACCATTTCTACCTAGTGAACAGCAAAAAGAGGAACTGCTCTGCAGTTTAGCACCAGATTCTGTACTCCCATTGATGCCTACAATCGGTTCGATAAATGCATACCTGGAGGCTAATTTTAATATTGAAGAAATGAACTTATGTCTTAAAAAAAAGGATACCGCCCCAGGCGCAGACAACATTACCTATTCTATGATATACAACCTACCAACAATTGCTAAATTTTATTTACTGGAAATATTCAATCTTATATATTTTATGGGCATAGACCTTTACAATGGCGATATATCCAAATAATTCCAATCCCAAAGATAAACCATTCCATGAATTCAACTATTAAATTAAGACCTATAGCTCTCATGTCTTGCGTGTGTAAGTTATTTCATACGATGATTACTAGGCGTCTAGAGTGGTTTGTGGAGAAAAATGAGATTATTTCACCTAAAGCTGTTGGTTTCAGACGATGTCAATCAAGTTTAGATGCATTGGTGAGAGTCGTTTGTCATATTCAAATAAATTTCTCTAAAAATTTCCAGACTTTGGCATGTTTCCTTGACATAGATAACGCCTACAATAATGTTTAACATAAATAAAGTTGTTAACATCCTAGAGGATATAAAAGTTGGGTCAAAACTATCTAAATATGTATGGTTGTTTCTTAGCGATAGAAGGCTTTCAATGAAATCAGACGAATTTAACACCAACACAAATATATGCAGGTGGACACACCAAGGTATTGCGCAAGGTGACCCCCTATCTCCACTAATATTTAATATTGTTACATCTAAAATCACGAACAATATAAACAATGTATTAATTTCGCAGTCCGCAGATGATTTTTTACTTTACACTAGTCATTCTCGAGTGATCGACAGCATTAACAACATGCAGGTGGCATTAAACACAATATTTATATTATTAAAAGATGTAGGCCTACAACTGTCTTCGTCCAAATCTAAATATTGTTTATTTAGTAGGAGCCGCAGAACTCAGCATATTACTTTAAAAATCAACGAAGAAGTTTTACATCCGGCTGAAAACATAAAATACCTTGGTATGTGGCTTGACAGATCGCTACGATGGCGGAAACATATTAATGAAACTTGCCAAAAAACTCAAAAATACCTTAATTTATTAAAAATATTAGTAGGCTCTTCGTGGGGTGTTCACCCTAAACATATAAGAAGACTATACATGGCATTGATCCGGAGTAGAATGGATTATGGATGTTTTATCTATGACAATAGTTCCAATTCACACACATACAAACTCGACAAAATTCAAAATACAAGTTTAAGGATTGTTGGTGGGTTCATAAAAAGTACTCCTATTCATACAATGGAGTGTGAGCTATATATACCTCCTTTATTCATACGAAGATACTATTTGGCTATTAAATATACTTTAAAAGCTAGATCTTGGTCAAATAATGTTACTATTAAATTGTTAAATGAAGTCAGTGCGCTTTGTACCACCAGATATTGGCAAAATAAGAAACTACCCTTGTTGGTGAAAGCATTCAGAGAAACTAAAGACGAAGATATACATTCTAGCTATCCCCTCGAAATGTTTACACTACATACTTGGGTCACTAATTTACAAATACATAATATTATAAAACATAATTTAGATTCCGTAAAAACAAACAAAAATAATTACAATAGCGTCATCCTTAAACATGAAATTTTACATGAGTTACGTAGTAAATATGACGGGTGGTCCAGAATATATACTGATGGTTCCAAGAGCACTGGTGGACTTGGAGCAGCCTATTTTGACCCTCAGGATAATAATAGTGGTATTTTTAAGATGAGTAATTGTTATTTGTCTGTAATGACTCTGGAGTTAACTGCAATCTCAGAAGCCCTTAAATATGCTACGGTAAAAAGGTACAATAAAGTAGTAATCCTCACTGATAGCAAAAGTGCCCTGCAGCATATAGCTCGATGCACCTCTGGTTTCAGAGGTGTACCGAAAGCTTATTCAATTTTAACTCAAATCGAAGAATTTCGTCGTAATGGAGAACTGAGACTGCAGTGGATTCCTTCTCACATTGGCTTACAGGGAAATGAGAAAGTTGACTTATTGGCAAAACAAGCAGCATCAACGGGAATAACATATAAAATTAAGAGTAATTTTTCTGAATTATTAAGTAAATATAAACCTATTTGTTACAATATGTGGAAAGAATATTTTGATAAAAAATCCCAGGAAAAGGGTATTTGTTACAGGACTATACAGTGTGAACCTCCTCATATTCCTTGGTTTTCTGATGTAAAAATAAGTCGTAGAAATATTATAATAGCTCATAGGTTAAGGACTGGACACATGCCACTCAACAAATTTGGCTTCCTGATGAAAAAAGTAAGCAGTCCAAACTGTGAATACTGCGGGATTATTGAAGATGTGTATCACTTGTTGGTGGAATGTGCCCGTCATCGAAGGGAAAGGGACATCTTGGTGAGAGATTTAAACATCAATAGGTTAGATTTGGGATCCTTGCCCTGTATATTATCCAGCCCTTCCAGTGAAGGAGCTTATAAGATTTATAAGTTTGTCAGGAGGTGTCTCAATCAATAAGAAGTAGCATTAGAAGTAGTTTAATTTTTTTTTTTTATATTCTTTTTAGCAAAACGTGTGTTTAATAATGTTATTTACGAGCTACGATGGGGCTGACATGGTTAGTGTTATAACCACAAGTCCCTAAAAAAAAAAAAAAAGATTAAAAAAAAAAACTTTACAATTATGAATAAGAGCCCCGCAAATGTATGTAGGAGTACATACTATTACAGCTGTGTTAGTTATTTGTGCTAAAGATTCCCTTATGGTTCTCATCAATTCGATGTAGTCATTTGTAACCTTAATATCCTGTTCTCCCAACATGATGATACAGTAATCATCCACGTTATATTCCAATAATTTTATGTTAATATCTTGCAGTAGTCGTTTTATACTACAATTTGGCAAAATATGGCGATATTAATTAAATTGATGGGGAATTAAGTGTTCTAAAGTTTGCAATTTTCCGTTTGTGTTACTGTTGTTGTTTTTTAAACGCCTGTTATGTGCCCTGCCTATACCAAATCCATTGAATAGCGACATGATAGCCAATGACGCACAAAGCGACACATTTACGGAATATTGCAACGCCTAATATGCTGAGTCGACTCCTCGTGTCGCCGCCTCGTGACTTACTTCCACAGTGCTGATGCTGCATCTGTATTTTACGTAGAATTAATTCAGACTGTAATATGTATTAATAAAATAATTCACTTTGGTACTAGCATCGTCCAAGTCTACACATAAAACTATTGTAATTTTTTAATTAATTAAACTTTTATCTTCAAAAGTTTCGATTATTTCAAAGTCCTCCGGCTGTCACCTACATAATTGGCGCAGTCGGTAGGATATTCGAGGCAGCGTGGCGCAGTAAAGATTTCCAAAAATCGTTAATCTACTGACTCCGGAAGTCGCTGTCGGTACTTCCAAGTACATCGTCGAGTATCCGAACTTCAGAAGGTGCAGCTGAGAGCGTATCCAGTCATCGATACATCGAAATAATCATGTACATGTAAGTCCTTGAAACTTTCTTTAAGTGTTGCTCCCTTATCCTTCCTTTTCACCCTTTTATAAAAATTTATAAAAATTTTTCATCCAAGGGTAACCAGGAATAAATCTGTCTCTTCCAGACAGATAAGCAGGTGTAGGGAATTAGATTCTAAAAGGTTTATCGATTCAGATAATTTAGGTTTAGAGATATTCGATACAAATAAGATGGCATTGAACCCCGATTCTATCTATAAGGCTTTGCGCCCAGTCCCGGAATTCGATGGCAATCCAAATGTCCTCACACGTTTTATTAGAATATGCGATCAACTCGTAGCACAATACGTTAAAGATGATCCGAGTTGCGAATTAACTAATTTGTGTTTAATAAACGGTATATTAAATAAAATTACTGGATCTGCAGCCAGAACTATTAACTCTAATGGTATACCGGATAATTGGCAAGGGATCCGTGATGCCTTGATAAATAATTTCTCCGATCAACGAGACGAGACCGCTCTTTATAATGACATGTCCTTATTAACACAAGGGAGTAGTACCCCTCAAGAATATTATGACAAATGCCAGACCCTTTTCAGTACAATAATAACATATATTACGTTACATGAGAATATAGATACTACTATCGAAGCTAAACGCGTTCTATATAAAAAGTTAACATTGCAATCGTTCGTTAGAGGACTTAAAGAACCTCTAGGGTCCCGTATCCGATGTATGAGACCCGAAACTATAGAAAAGGCTCTGGAATTTGTGCAGCAGGAATTAAATGTAATGTACCTACAACAGCGTAACGAGAGTAGTCCTGAACGGCGCAACCCGAATATACATCAAATGAACGCGAATCATAAAATACCACACGAGGTCCCTATGACCACAACGAAAGCTTTTAGATTCCCTAGCGCAGGCTCGAGTTGGCATAAACCTATGCCGCCGCAGCAGCAGCAGTCATGGCGACCACCCTTCCAGCTCAATCAGGTAGGTCAACGGGCACCCAATATGTTCAGTCGTACGCAACAAATGTTTCGCGCACCCCCGCCAAATTATAATCCCCAAAGTAACGTGTTTAAATTACCACCGAGAAATCCCCAAGCGCAATATACCGGTCCGAAACCAATGAGTGGCGTCAGTCATTTCGTTTCCAAGCCCCTAGGATTGTCGGGACACGATTGGCGGAAGGCAGGAAACCCACCACCTACTTATTACTTTAAATCGCGTGAAGTAAATTTTAATGAAATATCGGAACACGATGACACTTATAATTACCCTGACTATTATTACGAACAACCCAACTACTATGACTATAATGACTATTACGACTACTATAACTACGACCAGACTGGACTCGACTATTATTCGTATGAACCAGATAACGAACAATGTCAGGACGGTAATAATTCCAACCAGCTAGAGGCTCCGCAGCCATCTACTTCCAAAGACATTCAGGATTTTCAGAAGGACAAGAATCAAAAGTCACTAAATTAGAATTACACTTACAGTCTAAAAAGGACTTGCGTTACATACAAATATCAGATCCACCCCTGAAATTACTAGTAGATACCGGTGCTAACTAATCCTTTATGAGCCCCGAGGCAGTTGAGAAATATTTTTCACATATCCCTGTAAATTTCGATCCTTTTGAAGTTACAAATGCGCGTGTTACTAGCACACACGAACATTCTATTACTATTCCGAATTTTCCCGAATTTAATAACCCTACAAAAGTAAAATTTTTCGTATATAAATTCCACAATTACTTTGATGGTCTATTAGGTCTAGATTTACTTGATGGTGCTCAAATTGATCTTAAAAATAATTATTTAATTACCAATTTTGCTAATATACCCATTCGTTTTTATCAGCGTAAGAAGTCGTGTTATCAAGAAACTATTCCCGCTTATTCGTCTAAGTTATTAAATGTTCCCATCCACTGTCCAGACGGTGACGTTTCGATAACTGAGCAAATGTATTGTAACTGCGTTATTCATGAATGCATTACTCGCGTTACTGACTGTACTGGAATTATAGAAATCGAAAACCCAAGCGATTATGACCAACTTATTACATTCGATCAACCTTTACACGCTGACATATTTAATATCGAGTGCACTAGCACCGAACAAGATCCTAAGTGAGTCAAAGAAGTACTATCGCGATTACGTACAGATCATTTAAACGTAGAGGAAAAAACTAACTTAGAAACTTTGTGTGCTCGTTATGCGGACGTATTTTATGTTGAAGGAGAACCCTTGACTTTTACTAATAAAATTAAACATCGTATTAGAACGACCGATGAAATTCCTGTTTATACTAAGAGTTATCGATATCCTTTTGTTCACCGGCAGGAAGTTAGAGATCAAATCACTAAGATGCTCGATCAAGGTATTAGAGTCAGCTTGGAGCTCACCTATCTGGGTAGTTCCTAAGAAAGCCGACACATCAGGCAAGCAAAAGTGGCGAATTGTAGTAGATTTCCGTAAAGTCAACGACAAAACTATAGATGACAAATATCCAATTCCTAATATAAATGATATACTTGATAAACTCGGTAAATGTCAATACTATACTACATTAGACTTAGCTTCAGGATTTTATCAAGTGGAAATGTCTCCGGAGGACATTCCTAAAACCGCCTTTAACGTGGAACATGGGCACTTTGAATTTCTGCGTATGCCCATGGGTTTAAAGAACTCTCCATCCACTTTCCAACGAGTGATGGATAACGTGCTCAGAGGCCTACAAAATGAAATATGCCTTGTGTATCTAGATGATGTAATTATATTCAGTACATCATTACAAGAGCATATGATTAATCTGGAAAAGGTTTTTAAAAGATTACAGGAGTCTAATTTTAAAATCCAAATGGATAAGTCGGAATTTTTTAAATTAGAAACCGCGTTTTTAGGTCATATAATCAGCGCTGACGGTGTCAAGCCTAACCCTGATAAGATAGCAGCAATAGAAAAGTATCCCTTACCTAAAACGCCGAAGGAAATTAAGCAGTTCCTAGGATTATTAGGCTATTACAGGAAATTTATCCCAGACTTTGCACTTATTACCAAACCTATGACAAAATGTCTAAAGAAATCAAATAAAATCACTTTTGACTCTGACTATATTGACTGTTTTAATAAATGTAAGACTTTACTGACTAACGACCCAATCTTGCAATACCCCGACTTCACTAAAGAGTTTATTTTGACTACTGATGCTTCGAACATAGCAATAGGCGCTGTACTCTCGCAGGGTACTGTAGGTTCAGAGAAACCCATCTGCTATGCTTCAAGAACCTTGAACGATAGCGAAAGTAACTATAGTACAACCGAGAAGGAACTTTTAGCCATTGTATGGGCCACCAAATATTTTAGACCTTACCTATTCGGTCGAAAATTTAAAATACTTACCGACCATAAGCCACTACAATGGATAATGAACCTTAAGGAACCCAACTCAAGGTTAACTAGATGGCGACTTAAGCTTAGTGAATATGACTATACAAGAAAGGAAAATATAACACCAACGCAGATGCATTGTCCCGTGTAGAAATACATAATCAAGAGACCGAGTCAATGGTGGCTAACCCTTCAGAACGACCACTATCTCACACAGGTTCCACAACCGCCACTGCACACACCAGTACGGAGAATCCTATTCTAGAAGTCCCTATTACGGATGAACCGTTGAATAAATTCCATAGACAGATATGTATTACAATAGTAGGCGATATCAAACGTCGGACAACTGCAACTAAACCCTTTGAAACACACACTCGCACCTCTATTCAAGTATCAGAATCAAAATTAGAACATGATGTAGTTAACGCTATCAAAGAATATGTTAACCCTAAAGTTAGAACAGCCATCAAAATTACTCCACCTTTAGGTATGTACTCAATTATACCCATCATTCAAAACAATTTCAAAAGTTCCGCTCTCAACCTAGTACTAACCAATACTGAGTTAGAAGATGTTAAAGAGTATTTACGACAGCAGGAAATTCTAAAACAGTACCATGAAGGCAAAACTAACCATAGAGGAATAAATGAATGTTACCTTGCTCTTTCGAGAAAATACTATTGGCCTAAAATGAAAGAGGAAATAGCAAAATACATTAACGAGTGTAGGATCTGCGGACAAACTAAATACGATAGAAATCCAATAAGACAACAATTAAATGTAATACCCCCAGCTACTAAACCATTAGAAATAGTACACATGGATCTTTTCACTGTCGAGAATGAAAAGTATTTAACCATAGTAGACGTTTTCTCGAAATATGGTCAGGCATACTATCTTAGAGATGGCACAGCAATTAGTGTCTTACAAGCAGTCTTAAATTATAGCACTCACCATGGATTTCCATTAACCATCATAACCGATAACGGCACTGAGTTCACAAATCAGCTTTTCTCTGAGTTTATTAGGTTACATTGCATTAATCACCATAGGACATTACCTCATTCACCTAATGATAATGTATATATATCATCTAAATATATATATATATACATAACACCTAAATATGTATATATATATGTGTATATATAATATGTGTATATATATATATATACAATACATATATATACATATATACGTATTGTATGTGTAGATTTATTATAGTGGTATATATATTCTTCAGCCTTTTACAATTTCACAAATTTCATGCTTGCTTCTTGCATCTGCCATTGTTATTCTTCTCTGCATCACCCAAAGGTCAGACTGGTAGAGAATGCTCAAAGCATTAAGTCCACCTTGTGTACAGTATCTTGTGCATGAAGCTTATAATAAATAATAAATAAATAATGGCATAGTCGAACGGTTTCACTCCACTATATTAGAACACTTACGTATTTTACGCCTACGTCAAAAGGACGAACCTGTAACTTATCTAATGCCTTACGCAATATTAGCGTATAACAGCTCAGTGCACAGTTTTACAAAGTGTAGACCACATGATATAATAAGAGGACATTTCGACCCCAGAGATCCCCTCGACGTTAACATGACAGAACATCTCATGCAACAGTATATCTTGACACACCGCGACCGAATGAAAACCGTATACGACATTATAAACCATTTTACACTAATAGACCGAACTAATATCATAGAAAACAGAAATAAAGATAGAGAACCTGAAATCGAATATCCATCGGACCAACAAATATTTATTAAGAACCCACTAGCCAGTCGACAAAAACTAGCACCTCGTTATACTCACGACACTGTGTTAGCTGATCTTCCGATACACATTTACACTTCTAAAAAGAAGGGCCCCGTAGCAAAATCTCGTCTCAAACGCGTTCCTAAGACATCCAAATTGTTACAGAATACTACTGGCGAGTGATCGTTCACCCAACACTGGCGCGCGAGATAAGACTTGAGACCTTAGATGATGGACCCGGACTCTTACCTTTCAACCTTGGACAAGCGAGACTCATTACGCACTACCACTCCTTCTTGCAATACATAGAACTAACCGACATTGACTCAAGACTTAATTCTGTGACGACTCAACTAGATTACTTTAAGACTAAACTAGATAATCAATCTCTTCATTTATTCGAATTTCAAATTAATCATTTATCCTATAAATTAACTAAAATTAATACCCAGTTACAAACCTTAGAGCCCAATCGTAGTAAAAGAGGTCTCCTGGACGGCTTAGGTTCAATTATAAAAAGCATTACCGGTAACTTAGATCATACGGACGCACTAATGTACAATAATGCCATTAAGGTCTTAGAAAGCAATAATGAAAAATTAGCATCGGAATTTAATGAGCATGTTAGTCTTAATAAAGCGTGGATGACTCGTTATAGCGATTTACTCACGAAAATTGTAACTAATCAAGAAAGAATAAATAAAACATTAGAGCAACTTTTAGATAAGAATGCTGCTAGCGATTTAATAAGATTTGCGAAGTTTGCGCAATTATTAGTAATAATTAGCGATAACATAGATGACGTATTCTTAGAGATAACTAAAATAGAAGATACCTTAGCTTTTATACGTGCATCGAGCACTCATCATAGTATGTTAAGCATAGAAAACTTAAGTAATATGATTACTAGATTAAAAACCATATATAATCCAAATCAACTGTTAGATGCAGATTTAAGAGAATACTATACAATCATTAAACCTGGTTACTACTACATTAATAAAAGAATAGTTATAATATTTAAGTTTCCCATTATATCTTTAGATAAATTTGAATTTTATAGATTAGCCATAGTTCCCAATAAATTCATGTACACCTTTATCCCTCCTTACCCTTACCTTGCAACCAATGGGAAAGTTTTCAAGTACATAGAGGCAGAATGCCCGAAGTTCAACCAGTATCATCTCTGCGAGGAAGGAATCGACCGCCAACCGACGAGAGGACATCTAGACTGCATCCAAGAACTAGTCTTTAATCAATCCCTGAAGAAATCCTGCCTGCCTACGAAACTCACACTAGTCAAAGAAGCTATGGAGCAACTTGACGACAGACGCTACACACTCACCTTCCCACGACCAACTCGGACGGAGCTGCACTGCGATCGCCAAGAATTCATCTCTCTACACGGAAGTTATCTGGCTACTATCCCGCAGAACTGCCTACTACGCACTGATCAGATCACAATCACTAACACGAACGATCATATCAAAGGACAACCTCTAAAGATAACCGAAATACCAATGAACTTAAATCTAACTGAAGAACCGATTCTACACCTGAAATTAAATTCGTTGCATCTGAAAAGCCTTCACAAGATCGAAGATAAAATACTCATGCAGAATCCCGTGCAACTGGAACATACACAGTTATTGCAATCATTCTACCACACAACGATACCACTATACGTCGTACTATTCGGTGCAACTGCACTCATTGTTGCAACCTCATTACGCCACTACAATGTTTGTACTTTTACGAGGCCGCAAGCAAATGATGAGATCACCGAGAATCATCCACCAGAGCCATCGGCCGCCGGAGCAGATACATCTACAGTCACCGAGAACCAGATGCCAGCAACATTCTCGCTCAAATTGCTCAAATAGTTGCTGTTCTGAGGGTGGAGGTGTTATGTGCCCTGCCTGTACCAAATCCATTGAATAGCGACATGATAGCCAATGATGCACAAAGCGACACATTTACGGAATATTGCAACACCTAATATGCTGAGTCGACTCCTCGTGTCGCCGCCTCGTGACTTACTTCCACAGTGCTGATGCTGCATCTGTATTTTACGTAGAATTAATTCAGACTATAATATGTATTAATAAAATAATTCATTTTGGTACTAGCATCGTCCAAGTCTACACATAAAACTATTGTAATTTTTTAATTAATTAAACTTTTATCTTCAAAAGTTTCGATTATTTCAAAGTCCTCCGGCTGTCACCCACACTTGGATTTTCTCCTGTGTCGTGGGTGCGTTTACAAACATACTCGCGACACGTTGCGCGCCAGTCAGTTGCCCAGCCACCGCGCCAACCGTGCAGTCAAAATAAATATCCGTTTGTTGAAAATAATTTATTTGTTGATTAAGACGTATTATCGCACTTTCCGCTTGTAATAATTGTTAGGTTCAATCCGCTATTTGCTTTTCTAGTACTTGTACTTTAGTGCCAGGGTCCGGATACGATGTATGTGGTTGCGTGGAAATATTATTTCTATTGATTGGTAGTAGTAGGACTATGACAAAAATGTCTGTTAGTCTGCGTCTTACACTATTCCTGTTTGATGAGATGTGCTTTTTAGTCAGAAACGCTGGGCTGCTGCAAATTTGTTTCAGTATCAGAATTTCATGCGAAAGCTGACTTATTTGGTTTTTAAGGTCTACGTTTTCAATTATAAAATTTTAAGGCTACTATTTCAGACTTCATTTCTTCCACACAACCTGAGTACATGGTTGGAGATGAGAACAACCATTATCCCAATCATTAGAAATCGAAGACAGGTATGACTCGCTGGATTGTACACAGTCAAGCGATAAACATGGATAAAACTTCGACTTATCTCCAACCAGACATTTTTGTCATAGTCCTACCAATCAATAGAAATAATATTTCCACGCAACCACATACATCGTATCCGGACCCTGGCACTAAAGTACAAGTACTAAAAAAGCAAATAGCGGATTGAACCAATCAATTTAATTAATATCGCCATATTTTGCCAAATTGTAGTATAACGACTACTGCAAGATATTAACATAAAATTATTGGAATATAACGTGGATGATTACTGTATCATCATGTTGGGAGAACAGGATATTAAGGTTTACAAATGACTACATCGAATTTTTTTTTTTTTTTTTTTTATGTAATAGGTCGGCAAACGAGCAGACGGATTACCTGATGGTAAGCAATCAGCGCCGCCCATGGACACTCGCAACGGTGGAGTTACGAGTGCGTTGCCGACCTTTCAGGGATTAGGGATTTGGAGATATAGGGATTGAGGAGGGATTGGGGAAGGGGAAGGATTGGGCCTCCGGTAACCTCACTCACACGGCGAAACACAACGCAGTGGTTATTTCACGCCGGTTTTCTGTGAGGCCGTGGTATCACTCCGGTCGAGCCGACCCATTCGTGCCGAAGCATGGCTCTCCCACACTTAAAAATTGATGAGAACCATAAGGGAATCTTTAGCACAAATAACTAACACAGCTGTAATAGTATGTACTCCTACATACATTTGCGGGGCTCTTATTCATAATTGTAAAGTTGAAATATTCAATAATCTGTTAAGTCTGGAATTGCAAAACAATTATTATGTATATTTTTTTGACTCTAACCATAATCTCAGTATAGACATGTTTTCAAATAGGACGGGAATAATTAATATGAAAGGAATTAAAAATATTTATAGTACCATTTTGGATAATATACCTATATGTACAGATTTGACTATTACTGGCACTATAGAACCAACGAACTTGGAGCATTATCGAGAAAGTATTCGTATCGACATCGAAAGCATTTTCTATGGGATTTGTACCGTGCGTAAAAGGAACTAAAAAACGCAATCACGAATGATTTTGCCAAACTATCGTATAGTAATCGTATCGTGTTGCTATCGAAACTTAGAACATTTTGACACAAATTGGAAGCACGAACGATCTTTTGACGTATGGTATCGTAAGTTTATATTTTAAGGTTTGTGACTATTCTTTACGAGTACGATTACATCATGCAAAGACCGCTGCTGTATGAACCAAGTTGGACAAATAGTTTATTTGCCGCTATTTTACTTGGAGATGAAGAGTCAAGAGAAACTTCGTAAGTACCGTACCTACCTATTCAAGTTATGTTTCACTTAATATAGACATATGTATTCAAGAAAATAATACGAATTAACTGATTGTTCTAGTGAAATCGTGCGCCGAGCTAAATTCAGAAAGATATCTAATCCAATGAATATCACTGAAACGTAGTTTAGAAATAATAGGTACCGCCTAAATAAAGAAGCCTTCAAGTACTTCTGTGAGCAACTCCAACAAAAAACTCACCTTATAATGCTAAAATGAAATCAATAGGAGTCGAGCAGCGGGTGAAACCGCGAGGAAGTAGCTAGTATAGGTTTTCTAATAAGTATTTTTTTTGCAGGTGATTCTGGCTACCCACAGCGACCATGGCTAATGACGCCTACTCATTTTGGATGCGGTAGAGGGAACTGCGGAAGAGGCGATGCTTGTGCAAAGACTGCACTCTGCATTATGCTCTCGAAAAATGTGCTTGACACGTGACACGGCTTGCTTCGTGTTGCATAATTTGGCCATAAATTTCAATGTGCCTGAGCCACAGGTAGATACAACAACAGCTGAACATCAAGACTTGTCTCATATCTCATCTTCAGACACGAAAATGATAGAAGCGATGATTTTATAAGTGGAAGGGTTTTAAGGAATATTCTGGTACAGCAAATAAATAGACTACACAGATAACCCAAGTGTTTTATCATTATACATTTCCAAAACATCTTGCACACTAATCTAAATTAAAAACTATTCTAACCTATGTTTTTATAATAGGTAATTATAGTGAGACATTTTAAATTTAATTCTAGCCTAATCTTTCCTCATTCCAAAATGTAGTTATTTAAAATAAAATGTGTAAATATACATTAATCATCTTTTTTAACTAGATTATTTTTTAATACATTCATTGCCTCTTTCATAAATTCCAGCCACTGAGCCTGTAAAAGGAGCTCTGCATCTCTCTGCCTTACTCTTCATTCTTCTCGTCGAAATTCCAAACGCTCTTGTTCCATTATATCATATGTTTCCTCACGCTCCCAAGCAAACTCCCTAGGTTTCTTATTATTCTCTAAACACAATTTGAATAAACTCGCTTTAGATTTTTTTGCTGGTCGAGGCTTCCAGCATTCCTTTTCTAATGGAGGATTGGTGACTGGTGGTGTCGGTGAACGGCTGGCTTCATGGGTACTGCGGAGTGGTCGGAACCACTCCACCGACACCACACTGAAGGCTCGCTGCTTGTCACTGGCATATTCCATGAAATCCACCATTAATTCGTATTGGAGCAGAGTCCTCCTCATTTTAAAATGAATTTAAATTAACCGCATATTAAGATTGCCGCATATCTACATTCTTTGTTTTGTTTGATACGTCAATAGCCAATAGTCAATAGTTCGGAAATTGTAAATTATGTTACAAAATTTACAAAACCAAATAATATTATTTTCATAGATAAAGTCATTTTATATACTTCTTGACTCGTTTTAAGAATTATTTCACGTAATTAATATTTTTAATTTAAATATAATATCATAAAAGGTGTAGACGAAGGTTGAAATATGTTTAAAATTTATTTTAGTTTTCAGACGAAATCTTTATGTTAAATTATGTTCAAGAATCCTTTCAATTCGTTCACTTGGGTGCTTCTCTAGTTAACATTAGCATGACGTCACTAACGAATTCGATTCGAGCTCTCGCTAGACGATACGATAGGCTTCGTGCTGCGACATTCCGTTTTCGTCACAAAAAGTATCGATGTCTCGATACGTTAACGTTACGATTGCGATAGTCATTCGTGCTAGGAACTCTGTACTATTTGTGTCATAAGTGCATGGAGGATTCCAAATCAAAATCGTTTGTACGGCGTTTCATCGCCTCAATAATATACCGTGGGTGACATAGATGGCGCTAGTAAACTAGTTCTATTGAAAAATATACATGAGTAGTTTTTATTAGTTACAAAGTTATTATTGAATTTTTACACAAATTAATCCTACGAGTTATGTATATCCTAGCCAGCACGAGTTATGTTTTGGCGTAGGAATAATACGCGTTAGGCACCTAACTGTGAATCCAGTCGTATAACAGTGCACATGTGGGGATGGATGAGTGCCGCAGGACCAGGAGAACTTACTGTTATACCCAGTCATGCAAACAGTAAAAACTACATAGATGTGCTGAATGACGTCATGAAGATGTGCTAGTGATAACGTTCGTGCAGGACGATTGCCCTATGTGTAATGTTCCATAATTGTGCAAGTGTTTAGTCAGCAATCAGACATACGGATTATTCCTTGGCCAGCGAGATAGAAGAAATAGGATCAATAAAAATGGCGGTTGCACAAGTTCTTAAGAGAGACCGCAGACATGCAATTATAAGTTGGCCGACTAAATCGCAGAGTATACCAATAGATATAATGACATATGTTAGCCCGCACATCTTGTCCAACTAAATCGTCCAACTAACTAATTGGATACCGATCGTATCAGAAACGAGATTCCCTTCCGATTATGCACAATTAAAAAGTTGTCCAACTATTGGTCAACTGCTTGTTAGCACGGTTACCCTATGCAAGTTTGCAGACTATCCAACTTTGTTGGGCAGTCGCACGGCAGGATGCAAGGCGACCACACGCGTGCGCGTGATTTCCCCGCGCTCGCATCTTCGTCAACTTGTACAACGTCTGCCTCCCGATCGCTTGTTGCAAACGAAAAGGTAGAAGAGCTCATAGACGAAGTTCAAAAAAGGCCAGCGTTGTACAAAAAAGACATGAAACAATACTCTGATATAAATGTTAAGAAAAGATTATGGGAGGAAGTCTGCGAAGTTTTAATAAGCAATTGGGCTGAACTCAGACTAAACTTGTTCTTTTCTTTCATTTACACTATGTTTATTTATTGTGTTTGTATGTAATTATATTATTATTATTTTATAATGCTACACTTTATCGTATTGAAATGGAACAGATCCATGAGGTTGAAGAAAATAAGACGTTAAATACTGTCGAACATTTACACCATGTGTGATATTGCTTCCCCTGTTGTTTTCTGTGTGATTTTCAAATTCATCCAAAGGACATTCATACAACATATCCTTAAAAGTTATTCCATCCCTGGTGCGAACGTAGTCGTGTAGAATACATGCTGCCTTTATAATCTTTACAGCAAAATTTATATTGACATTAATGGGACGATGAAAAATACGCCACTTATTTGCTAAAATGCCAAACGTACATTCTACTAATCGACGTGCTCGAGTATGTCTGTAGTCATATACGTTTTGCGTAGTTAAAATTTTTCTTTGAGTAAGGACGTAATATGTGACTTGAAAGGCCAAGGGCTTCATCACCGACAACGTAAAATGGCATTACAGGCCCGTTATCATCATAAGGCAAGTGTTGTCCACTGGGAATATTAAGTCTGTTTTCAATTAATACTTTGCCCATTTGAGATGACTTAAATATCTCAAAATCACTGCTGCTTCCGTACGCTATATGGACGAACTTGTAGTCAGCATCAGTCCAAGCCATTAAAACGCAAGAATAAAACTTTTTGTAATTAAAAAAAGACGATCCAGAGTTTTGCGGTTGTACGATTCGAATGTGTTTCCCATCTATGGCTCCTATAACATTTGGAAAATTTGTACGTTCATAGAATTCATGAGCCGTTTTAATCCAATCTTCTTCAGTTTTTTCAGGCATATTTTGCGAATGAAGTACATTCCATATTTGCTCACAAGTAGATTTCACTATATTTCTGATTGTAGATTCACCAATCAAATAATCTAACGAAAGTTGAGAAAAGTATACCCCTGTTGCCAAATACCTGCAAAAAAACATTCATCATTTAAATATAGTTTATCACAATTAACTAGGTACCTATAGCCAACAGGACTTAGGCACAAAATAAAAAGGTACAGAAGTCAATCTTATGTAAGTACTTCACTTTTCATACCTACGCACGGCGATCGCGCGCGCTAGGGTTGTCAACAGGATTATGCACAACTAATTATCGTCATAGTTGGAAAATTTCACAGACGTGCGTCTCAAACGTGACACCCTCGTAAAGATCCTCGTTGAGCCCGGTTTTCGCGTCGGGGAACGGTGGATATGTGTGCGTTGCTCGAGCGCGCTTTGTACGTAGATTGACATCTGTACCTATATGATTTGTGATTTAGGTTTATTTATAACTTTCGATATATGATTTTAAAATGTCAATTAAAAATATTAAATCAATTTAAATATATATATTTCTTATTATTATTTTAGGTCATGAAATCCAGAAAAAATGGAATAACTTGCGGACTTAGAGAACTGAAAGCTCAAAAGTCAGTAAAATCTGGACAAGTAGCTTCAAAACGGCGCCCATATGTTTACTTTGAGCGCATGTTGTTTTTAGTGCCTTGCATGGAATTTCGACCCACTGAAGGCAGTATTGAGAACAGTGAATCAAACCAAGATGACACTAATACATCAAACTCACAATCATACCCGCAACGGAAACGGAGAACTAAACAAAGCGACTGTGATGAACAAATAATAAAAGCGCTTCAAGCTAATGAAGATGACGATACAAACTATTGCTTATCTTTGGTTCCTTTTATGAAAGAGCTGACTTCTGATGAAAAATTAGATGTGCGCATAAGTATTTTACAAACATTCAAAGACATAAAGAAAAGAAGATTGCTGCCAAATACATCATTTAATATCATTCAACCTAGTAATTCCCAATTTTCAAGAGCTTCCAGGCGGACTACTCCATCGAGTTCTGTTCGTATTATTTCTGATCAAGTTATTCAGCCAAAACATAGTCATTCAGCCCACTCCACACATCAAGCAAATTTATCACAGCATCTGACAGAATCTCATTATCAGTGTGCCTAGCACGAACATTATCGAGAAAGTATTCGTATCGAGATCGAAAGCATTTTCTATGGAATTTGTACAGCGCCCCTACCGTGCGTAAAAGGAACTAAAAATCGCAAGCACGAATGATTTTGACAACTATCGTATAGTAATCGTATCGTGTTGCTATCGAAACTTAGAACATTTTGACACAAATTGGAAGCACGAACGATCTTTTGACGTATAGTAACGTAAGTTTCGAAGGCTGGCTATCGAAAACTGTCGAAACATTTGTCACTAAGAATTTGACGGTGAGAAAGGTTTCGAAATATTTCAATCGTGTTTTAAATAATATATTATAAAGTTTGTGAGTATTATTTACGAGTATAACATCATGCAAAGACCGCCGCTGTACGAACCAAGTTGGAGAAATAGTTTATTTGTGGCTATTTTACTTGGAGATGAAGAGTCAAGAGAAACTTCGTAAGTACCTAAGTACCTACCTATTCAAGTTATGTTTCACTTAATATAGACATATGTATTCAAGAAAATAATACGAATTAACTGCTTATTCTAGAGAAATCGTGTGCCGAGCTAAATTCAGAAAGATATCTAATCCAATGGATATCACTGAAACGTAGTTTAGAAATACTAGGTACCGCCTAAATAAAGAAGCTTTCAAGTACTTCTGTGAGCAACTCCAACAAAAACTAACCTTATAATGCTAAAATGAAATCAATAGGAGTCGAGCAGCGGGTGAAACCGCGAGGAAGTAGCTAGTATAAATTAGGTTTTCTAATAAATATTTTTTTACAGGTGATTCTGGCTACCCACAGCGACCATGGCTAATGACGCCTACTCATTTTGGATGCGGTAGAGGGAACTCCAGGCCACAATATACTGCAGTAAAAGAAAGAAGAGGCGATGCTTGTGCAAAGACCGCACTCTGCATTAAATGCTCCCGAAAAATGTGTTTGACAACGGCTTGCTGCGTGTTGCATAATTTTCTGATATGAGACATGAAAATGATAGAAGCCATGATTTGATAAGTGAAAGGGCTTTAAGTAATATTTTGGTACAGCAAATAAATATACTACACAGATGACCCAAGTGTTTTATTATTAAACATTTCCAAAACATCTTACACACTAATCTAACTTAAAAACTATTCTTACCTATGTTTTTATAATAGGTAACTATAGTGAGACATTTTAAATTCAATTCTAACATAATCTTTCCTCATTCCAAAATGTAGTAATTTAAAATAAAATATGTAAATATACATTAATCATCTTTTTAACTAGATTATATTTTAATACATTTATTGCCTCTCTCATAAGTTCCAGCCACTGAGCCTGTAAAAGGAGCTCTGCATCTCTCTGTCTTACTCTTCATTCTTCTCGTCGTAATTCCAAACGCTCTTGTTCCATTATATCATATGTTTCCTCACGCACCCTAGCAAACTCCCTAGGTTTCTTTTACGATTTGATTAAACTCTTTTTAGATTGTTTTTTCGGTCGAGGCTTCCAGCATTCCTTTTCTATTGGAGGATTGGCGACTGGTGGTGTCGGTGAACGGCTGGCTTCATGGGTACTGCGGAGGCGGAGTGGTCGGAACACTGAAGGCTCGCTGCTTGTCACTGGCATATTCCATGAAATCCACCATTAATTCGTATTGGAGCCGAGTCCTCCTCATTTTAAAATAAATTTAAACTAACCGCTTAATAAGATAGCCGCATAATTACCTATCTTACATTCTTTGTTTTGTTTGTTAAAAAAAATACGTCAATAGCCGTCAAACGTCACCTTTGTCAAAAGAACGTTCGGAAATCGAAAATTATGTTACAAAATTTAAATAACCAAATAATATTTTTTTCATAGATAAAGTCATTTTATATACTTTTTGACTCGTTTTAAGAATTATTTCACGTAATTACTATTTTTTGATTTAAATATAATTCCATAAAAGGTGTAGAAGAAGGTTGAAATATGTTTAAAATTAATTTTAGTTTTCAGACGAAATCTTTATGTTAAATTATGTTCAAGAATTCATTCAATTCGTTCACTTGGGTGCTTCTCTAGCTTACATTAGTATGACGTCACTAACGAATTCGATTCGAGCTCTCGCTAGACGATACGATAGGCTTCGTGCTGCGACATTCCGTTTTCGTCACATGAAGTATCGACGTCTCGATACGTTAACGTTACAATTACGATAGTCATTCGTGCTAGGCACTCTGCACTCTACCACAGGGCCACAGGATGCAATACCCTCTTATGTGCAACTTTCAAGAAGTCCATCTCCAGAAAGTCAAACGCCACCCCCGCAACCTAAAATTCCTTCTCCAGAAGATCATGATAGTATTATTACATACTGGTCAAACTTCTCAGAGTCGGAATCAGAAATAATTGATTTATAAATAAAAGAAAACTACGAGTATAAAAAATAAACCGACTTAAACAAAAAGTTTAATTTAAGTATTTAGAAAACACGACCGCCTTTAAAGAACGAGCTAAAGTATAAAACAAGTGGCTACTTTTGAATTATTTATATTAATTACATATTTATTAGTGACATTATGTATGCACTAAACTGTGTTCAATTTGATTATAAGTATAGAAACGTCAATAAAAAAATGAGACGTATTTTATTAACCCAGCAAGTACTTACCGGAGAGTTAGTCCAATCCTCTCTTCAACGGCGATAGCGATTCAGAAAGTTGTGTCCTGTCTGATTATCGCTGGCCCGATTAGATATACGAGCTCATCAAAAGACAAAATACTCATTCTGTAGTATGAGAAAAATTTATCAGGGTAATATCTGAGTTTAGAATGCAATGTATGATGCTTCCCATATTCTAATCTGTTACTTAATATGGGATGCACCCAAAATGTTCTCTTTTGTTTTCGTCTTCTTTTTATTAATAGAGCAATTAAAGCGTTTTTTTTTCGCACACACGCGCACCGCGCTGGGGATACTGTCACCTACCCACCTGTACCGACTAAATCGATTAAGTCGGCGGCTTGTTACCAATAAAATAAAGTTGGTCAACTAAATTATAAAAGTACGCAATTTAGTTGTCCGATAGTCTGCCAACTTACAATTGTATATCTGCGGTCTCTCTAAAAGAAAAGATAGTGTTGACTATAGGATTGAGCAATTACAAGACCGGGGTAGCTATAATTTATTTAATGGAAAAATTTTCAAACTTTGTGTTAGTAGGATAAATTTATTGACTACCGGCCACTGTTACTTACAGTAATGATTTTAATGTTTTACGTCATTAAGAAATAAAATTAAAGCAATATTAATACAGATGCTTTCCAATATAATAAATTATTTATTTATTATTACTATAAACAATTCGTCCCATATCTAACGACTGCTATATCCCGGTCTCACAAATGTTATTGATTTAAGATTTAGTTTCAATTTCTTCCTTGTTCTGGAACGAATACTTAAGCTATGAGCCTTTCCCAAGTAACACATCATAGCCATATAACGGTTGCAGTACGGTATTTTGGTATCCTTTTGGCATTTTGGAGTTAGCATTATAGAAGCCGTATAAACATTTATACGGCTGATATAGCTCTTAAATGGGCACAAATTATACAGCTTTAGATCCTAAATGGTTTCACATTTAGTTGTTTAACAGCATCACAGGCACCTTATATTAGAATTATTTTGGTTAAAGAAGGTGCCAATTGCATTAAAGAAGCATTATAACGGTCAATGAAATAGCCAATCGCATTGTAGAAGCATTATATAAGTAATATTATTTATAGTGAAGATGTTAATAACATTACAAAAGCATTGTACTAGCATTTCAATGTACGAAAAGCATGAAGGAAGCTTTTTAAGTGTTCACCCTGGGTCATTGCAAAAACATCTCTAATGCCATGGCACAAATGTTATTATCAATTCAACGATCTCATTTTACTTTTACTACTTTATATCTCGTATAAATATTATGGACGACGACGGTGAAGTTGTGAAACTAAGTGAATTGACACAAAAACAAAATATAATACTGGGTAAGTTCTTTTTTTGTATTATATGCTTACAAATATTACTGCGCAATGCAGTTTACTGTCAATGTCTGTATAAGTTTCATTGAAAATTTTCACGCGCCTTCTATATTTTGAGTTTTTGATATTAAATGTTAAATAAAAATGCGTGAAATAATTATATGAATTGTGAATTTTTAGTATAGAACGAATTTTTCACAATATATAAAACTGTATAGGTTAGGCAGTATAGTAAATTAAGTTTATTTATTATTTTATCAGTCTATTGTTGTTATAAACAGGTAAAATTGATATATTTTTTGGTTATATAATATGTACAAAATGGCGACTGTTTACAACATTCGGGTGACCCTTTATAGACGCTATCTAATGCCGCCAGCAGTATAAATAGTCACGCGTGAACAATTATCGAGCTAGGGGTCAGAGAGAAGACTTTTGATGTAACACTATAATTCCATTGGCTGTAAAATAGTTCTACTTGGGCTCACCGGAATACCAATACACTTGATGTTGACTAATATAGTGCAATTACATGAACGTAATTTTAGGGATCGTTGGGCAAAACAATAAAACCCATTTCAGTTTTTTATAGTATAGAAGTCCGTATTCCAATAGTTTGAATAGTTTATAAGTAAAAAAGGCTTTCTGTACGCATTAGCTATCATAGATAGTAAAAATCATAGTAGAGTAGGTACATCTGAAAGTCCGTCAACTTTGACCAGCAAAACGGTCGTATACCTACTAAGTATACAGTTTACATATTATACATATACTTATACGCCAATATGGCACAAGACCTGCAAAAGAATAGGTACTTATAATAGGGAGCGCATCCCGTTACGGGCTTTTTTCTGTAGTGCGAGCAAGACAACAGCATTTATACCTGCATATGTCTCGCGCGCACTCTGCACAGACACCGCGTTCCATGCGTTTGCTTCGCCGTTCAGTTAACTTTAGTTCAGTCGTGAGTTCGTGACTCGTGAGAGAACACGTAGCGGTTGTACAAGCGTCGTTCTTCACAGTTTTACTTCATTGTCGTGTGTCGGGGTAGGGTAGTTACTATATAATAGCCGTTGAATATACATATCTGTACAACGCTACGTATCGCGGGTTCGATTCCTGATCGGAGCAACTGTTAGTGTGACTGATTTTTATTGTATGTAGAGAATCGTAGAGTGGGGCATGATGTTGAGAGATGCTGTTTATTAATATTGTTTTATTTTTATTTTCAGTAATTTCGGTACCAAACAAACCGTACGTAATAATAATTTAAAATAATTCAAACGAATGAAAAAAACAGGAAAATGCTCGTAATAGTGCCTTCTATGTGGGAAGAGAACGGCCACCTGTGGTGGCCACCAAAAAATAATATGAAGTACAAAACATTAGTGAAAGACGAACTATCACGCCCAGAGAAGAATCAATGGAAATTAATGAACTGCACTCTAAAAAGAAATAACATCAGAACATATGACTTAGCCGAAGCAGAATTATCTATAATGGAGGAGAATTCCGACACCGACGTGAATGACATGCTTTTGACGGGCATGGTAAATGAAGAAGTTATGACCAACAATTTGGTAAGTTATATTTTGTATTATGCAGTAGTATAGTAATCGTGCATTTCTCTCTCTCTTTCCCCCTGCCTGCGTACGTGCGTGTGTGTGCGTGTGGATGAGTACGACTGTGTGTGTGTGTGTGTGTATGTGACTGAGTGTAGTTGTGTGGGTGGGTGTGCGCGTTAGTGTACGTGCGCGTGTGTGTGTGAGTATGTGTGGGTGAATACGTCTTTGTGTGTTTGTGTGTACCTGTTACTGAACAAAAATGTGTATGCCTTTATAATGTTTCTTTTTACTATGGGGTTTTCTTTTTAATATATTTGTTTACAGTTATCTATTATTACGAAATAATATGTAATGTGTATGTGAATAAATATTGTAGTGTAATTATAAATAACCTAATTAAAAATAGCGGGTTACGCACGTGTATATATTGAGAAAAGCTCTACTAGTTTCGAACCACAGAGGCAGCGCGACGTCGCCGCGTCCGCGCACTCTGCTCATGAGGAAGAACCCCTCTGTGGTTCGAAACTAGTAGAGCTTTTCTCAATATATACACGTGAGTAACCCGCGATTTTTAGTTAATTTAGTATGTCTCACGATAGTTATTATAAATAACTTTATTAAACGTAGGCGTAAATAATACAACAATTATATTCTTTCAGATGTATAATGACCGAGAGGAAGCAAAACAGTGCCCTGATAATAGTACTCATAACGTTATAGCTGAAGACACTGTTCAAATAATCAGCACAGATACTTTGCAGTTGAGCCAAATTTTAGAAAACCAGAAATTGTTATCCGACAAAGTAGACAAGATGCTTCAACTTCAAGCAATCGCTCTGGAAACCCAGCAGAAAATTGTCCAAAAATTGGCCATGCAATCTCTGCAGATAGAAGAACTATCAGAACAAGTCGTAAATATGAAGGAGAATCCAACCGTTACTTTGCTAAAAGACGCCAACCCTGTAGAGACTGAAAGTTTTTCATTAAAACCTATAGAAAATCAAAGAGAACTTATATGTCTAGACCAATCGCTGGCAGATAGAGCACAAAGAAAGAAATTACAGAAACAATTATCGTTTTTATTCTCAGCTTCAAATGGCCAAGGAAAAACATGTGCTTACAAACTGTTAGATGTTTTATTTAATAGGGATTTCCTCTGCAACTGCTCGTGGGCAGGCGGAAGCCGGGGAGAAAGGTCGAAAATTGCAATAAAAGATTACAAAAACGTCTTAAAATTCTTTCAGGCCTTGATCTCTACTTGGGATCCGACCTATACGGCAAGTGATAATGAGGCGTTTTTTAAGATTATTTTAAAAAATAGCAAGCAAAGGCAAGCTATGAAAAACATACGGACATCATCCAAGAGATGTAGAAGAACGAAAAAACAAACTACAGGGGAAAAGGAGAAGATAAATATAACTATAAATAATGATGATGACAATGTCGAGAACAAGACAGAAGAGGAAAATGAGAATGAAAACATATGTGTAAATAACATGACTGATATTAATATGAGTGACGACAATATAGAAGATAGCCTTTGTTAGGCTTTGATTTTGCGAAAGTAGTTTTGACTTGAAATTAGTTTAGTATTTAATTGATTTTTTTTTTTGTGATATTGCTATAAAATTAACGTAATTGAAGGCTTTAGCGTTCTTTTTTGTTTTGATTTATTAAGTGAGATCGCTGTTATATGAAAAGTGCTATGTAGGTTATAATGAACGACTTTTAGGGTGCTCCCCTATATACATATACTTATATTATAATGTGAGTAACATATGTTATACACCATTGTCTGTCAATAACGACTAACATTTCCCACCATGACACTGCCTGTCTCTCTTCAACACTACGTTGAAGAGAGACAGGCAGTGTCATAGTGGGAGCACCCTTACTGTCAGACCAACCACGGAAACGCAGAAAAGATAAACATTATTTTCGTACATTTAGATATGAAACTATTTACAATGCTATCTTTGCTAACTTTTTTGCCTTTTCGTTGTTGGTCCAGGACAAAGGCAGAAAAAAACGTGTTAGAATATCTGTGTGACTTGGATATTTTTGTAAGCTACAAATAATCATTGATAATGTGAGTAGTAATACGTTACTAAATAAATGTAAAATATAAGATCATATTACTTGTTTTCGAAAAGGTGTAGTAGAATATAGATAAAATCGATGTTCCTACATGCAGGGTAATTTTACTCTAAGTGTTGATTTTTTTTATATGTTTAGGTAAGAAACTAATTTTCTATGTTTGACAATATTATAAATAAAAAAACAATTTCTTTAAATCCGTTTTTTATTTGTACGTATGTAAAAGTGGTATGAAGTATAAGTATTCATTATGATATAAACACACTAATTTACATTTTAGGTCTCTAGGGCCAAGAATAATATCACAATTGCTGTCATCATTATATTTTGCTTTGTAAATGTTTAAATGTGAAGATTTTATGGGATACGTAAACACATCTTCTATTTTACTTATTTTTACACCGGTTATACGAATTTCATTGGTTTCTTGAACTATATTACTGATTTCAACTATGTCGTTGATAGTTGTTAATACATATCTGTCTTTTATTTTCGAGGAAACTTTAAATTGTTGTAGATTCAGTTCTTTTAAATTATTCCTTCTTGCTGTTAAAAACGGATAATTACATTTTTCACCTAATTCAGGATTTTTAGGACCACTAAATTGTATCGTGGCTTCAACTATTCTGTTTGCTATTTGTGATAACGGATTCTTTCCGTCTCTCAGTAATCGTTTGATACAATATAGCTCATTCTCAAAAGGATAAGCACTGAATGAGTGTAGAGGTCCAAATCGTTCCACCTCTGCAGTTACGTGGATTAAATTGTGGACGTTACTTGTAACATAGTCGGCTCCATAAAAGTTTTTGTATTGCTTTACAAAATCTTTCAGCAATTCTTTAGCTAATGGCAGCAAACGCATGTGATTGTCAGCAGAACAAATTGTAATAGCGCAGTACAATTTAAGAAAATGTGAAAATACGGCACTTGTGACTACATCTGGCAATATAATAATACTCAAATAGAACAAAAAAGTTCTATATTCTGATCCTTTCCAAAATGCCAAATACTCCAGACCTCGCACTGCTCGATGAATTTCAGACGGTAACTTGCACTTGTTCAAGAAATTATTTACTATTTCAATATCTTTGGCACGCCATTTTGTTAAAAATTTCCCAAAATTACCATCACGCCATCCAACAAGCAATCTCTTCATAATGCCTAGGTCAATTAAATGTAATTAATCACCAACTGGAAAATCCTTGATCATATCTATCGGAAGATTAAGCAAAGGAGTATCGTGCTTATGGTGCGCCCCATAAATTTTATTTCGGAACCCTTCATTTGTTCTTTCGGAGCAACCCGTATCAGGAAAAGTGACCGTGTGTGAATTGTGGGAATATTCACCTACAGTAACACACTTCATGCAGCCGTGTTTTCCGTTAAAATTACATACACCTGAAAAAAAAAGAAAAGTTACTATAAAGAAGTTATACTCACCCAGCCATTAACAAATCGGATCCCATCATCATAGACCTTGTAACTAAAAACCAACTAGAAGTTGTGTACCCTTTCAAATAAAAATATAATATTCCAAATTGGTTCAGCCAGTTCCATCGAGTTATCGGGGTACATACATAAAAAAAAAAAAAAAAAAAAGACCCCGACGAACTGATAACCTCCTCCTTTTTTGTTACTCGTTTAAAAGAGAACATAATTATGAATGATAACCTTTTATGAAAGCTCTCGCAGGTGAGTCACAAATAAAACATCTGATCTTTACTGTAACTTTCTTTTCAGTACTTTGCAGTGTAATTCCCTCTTCCAAAACACGACTAACGTCGGCGACAAAGTCTTCCAAGTAAGCTGTTAAATCTTTAGGTTTTCCAGTGCCATAATAAATTCCAACCACTAAAGGTTTAATGTTAGGGTTTTCCGAAATGTTACAGAGTATAGGCCAAAACTCCTTCTTTGAACTTTTAAAAATTGGCAAACCGTCGATATTTATATTTAATGATATATTTTCTGGAACATCAGTCCAATTTTCCAATAGTGAAGTTAAATTGTTTGTTATTCCGTTATGCCAATATTCGCCTCCCCCTTCAATATTTTTTATTCTCACAAATCTTGGTGTTTTTAAAATGGTCCTTGGATCTACAGGTAATATTTCCGGAATCAGTTCATTCATAATTTTTGCTAAGTCTTTTAGCGCGATTTGATTAATATTTCTATGAATAGCCCATCTTTTTATATTTTCACGAAATAATGAATAATTTTCGTATTTTTTTAAAATTACTCTCACTGTCGCTTTCATCGCAGCTCTCAGGTCTTATACTTAAACTTTCAACATCGGCCTGATGATTTTGGAGCCCTACGGAACCTTCGTCATTATTATCAGGAATCACTTCGCTCATTTTCTTATTTTGGTGGCCTAAGGTTCCGTAGGCTGTACTGTGGCTACAGCTCACTTCACTCATGTGCTCATTATTTAAATGATCTATGGGACCTTCATTAATATCACTGCCACTTACTTCACTCAAATTGTCATTCTCTGCTGTGATCGAAGACATCATGATTTTTGCCTTTTCCTTCAACATTTTCCTTCTGAATCCTCCAGTTCTTACCCTCGTTTTAAATGTTTTTTTCATCATTTTATGGAACACTGCACTTAATCTTATCTATATTTGATGCAAACCAAAAGAAAAGTAAGAGAAACGTGCGATTGTATATGACCGACAAATGGATTTAAGAAGACATTATTTTAATGTTTTATATAGCTTTACGCATTACAATAACTCACGTGTATATGATTTTAGAGCTGTTAGCTGTACAACAGCATTCAGTTGATCCTTAACAATGCTAGCATTATAATGATTCACGATTAAGCTAATTAAAGCTTCAAGGCTTTTAACTTCCTCTTAAAAGTGCTACTATACAACGAAGGGCACTAAAAATAGCTTAAGGCTGTAAAAACAGATTTTTGTGGCATTATAATGTTTCATGTTAATGTTATTAAACAGCATGAAGCATTTATCTACCACCTAAAAATGCTAATGCAAAACCTATGGCACTAAAAACAGCTGATCGCTGTATAATGGCTTGACATGGCATTATAACGGTTCTTGTTTAAGCTATTTAATAGCTCTAAGCATTTGTTTACTACTTACAAGTGCTATTGTAGAACCAAAAGCCTTAAAAATGGCTGAAAGCTATACAACTGCAATGGGGTTTGCTGCACTAAAACTAAAGGTGTTATAAAAGCATTTCGATATGCTATTATCCAACCACTATACAGTGTGAAGCATCATAATGGTTTAAAAATGTCAATATAAAGCGTCTAGATGCGCGGTGAGATCACTTATGACTTTATAAAGGCCTTGAGCTCTACTTATGTTTACTATTTGTCTGTTTACGTGCTTCCTGTGTTACTTGGGTTGTCATAACATGATGCACAAAATAATTCACTTTAGTCAATACTTCAATTAATAATTTATAGGGAGGTAAAATAGTTGCAGAAGTAAGGTTGCATATTATATAGAAACGTATTATTATTATACTAGCTGTGCCCCGCGGTTTCACCCGCGTTTTTGTCGTTTCCGTGGAAATACCAAGATAAAATATGGCCTCCCCCAATAAATGGACAATTGAATATTTAAACACTTTTCATATCAGATCAGTATTTGCCGAGATTACCAAACTTTTCAGCTTTATAATATTAAGAGAAATATAGATTAACTTAAATTGTGTAAGTCACAGGCTATCTATCTCTTCGACATTCAGCCAGACACGTAAGAATTACGACTACAGGCGGGAGTGTCCGTCCACTTTAAACCGGGTTAAAATATTATTTTAAAGTACTTCTGAGTAAATTATATTTTTCGTTTTATTTTCTTGTGGCTGAAAAATATATTGATTGTTTCCGCAACCTGATCTTGACAACGCGACAAAGCCAACTATAGTTGGCTGTGCGGAAAACAGTCTTGTCGTAAATCTAATCTACACTTATATTATAAAGAGGTAAAATTTGTAAATTTGTAAGTTATTTATTATGTTTTCGGCTTACTCACGTAATAATTTGACGAGATACTCGACTAGTTTCAAGCCATGCTAGAGGCCCATATTCATGAGCAGCATTCCGCGACACGCGACTTGGCGACTGTCGCGCTGCTACTGGCTACTCGAGTCTGCGCGCCCAACGCACCCTCGGCCGCGATTCACGCGCATTTTCTTCTAGCCGTGGTGTCGACACTGTTGGCACGCTAGACTCGCCCGCCTGCAGCTGCGTTGGTGTTGGGTTCGAATCCCGGGTCGACGCAAAAACAGTGTTACATACCGCGCTAACTGTGTCACACTCCCGCAACAGTGCAGTCTGACGCAGATTTCAGACTTGGCTTCCAGGCAGGTTGTAATGCCCAGCCACTGTCTCTGTTGAAGTTCGGACGCCGGCTTATTTCGATGGCCTCACGTACTTTCCGCGGTACGAAGTATTTTTCCCTCGCTAGTACTGAGACCTTGTCGAAACGGAGGAAGTGAGCCGTGCCCGTACCACAAGCATGCTCAGCTACCGCCGATGTATGGGTGTCCCGGTTTTTCACACTGTGTATGTGTTCTTTTAGTCTGTTGTTGCGGCGAGTTTCCCCGATGTTACTCGAGCCACAGTCGCACGGTATCATGTATACTCCGGGAACCGCCAGCGGATCCTTGTCCTTAGGCGAGCGCAGAAGATGTCGTAACTGACCGGGTGGGCGGAAGATCGTCCTGATGCTGTATCTCCGGCGTAACAGGTGTCCGATGGTGTCGGTTACTCCTTTCACATAGGGTAAAAATGCTGGAGTTCGTTCCGCAACTGCCGGCCGTCTTCTTTTACTTGATGAGCTCGCCATTCGAGTACACTGACGCCAGTTGTACCCATTATTTTCCAGTACCTGTCTTAGGTGGTCGAATTCCGCGTCAATGTACTGGGGATCACACAGGTTCAGAGCCCGGTTGATAAGCGTCCTGGGAACGGAGGAATATTATTAGAATTTTATTAGAATTTGTAAGTTTGTAAATTTGTATGTTTGTAAGTTTGTATGTAGGGGGTAATCTTTGGAACCACTGGTCGGATTTCCAAAAATCTTTCACTTATTGATAGCTACAATGTTCCCGAGTGCTACAGGCTATAAAACATCGCGCTACAATCAAATGGAGCCCAGCAGCGAGAAACCGCGCGAGAGTAGCTAGTCCTACATATTTAAATGTTTGCCCCTGTGATTTATTTATCGGTACGGCAAAAGATAATTAAATTGGAAATAGAACTCTTTTTAAATGAAAAGGCAAGGTATATCCGAGGTATAAGTAATGTTTGACCAACCGCTGGACCAGTCAAAACTATTGCAATGATCACGTTATTGCGAAGAAATTTAACCTGAAGTCGAGTCCCGTTACATAAATTTGGTGGCTTAAGATTTCATATTAAGATTTAAGTAAAATAATTGGGGCACCAACTTTTAACTTAAGAGAATGTGGTAGGAGGCCACTCAGGATTAAAGAATTAAGAAATTCCTGCAGATAATGGACTGCATCTTCTTGATCCAGTACATTATCAATGGATGTTTAGGTGACTAAATCCCCTGGTTTATAAGTTTATTTATTTATTTAATAATTTTTGTACACACAGTAAGTTGGACAAGAAAAATAATACAACAATTAGGTACAAAGGCACAGCTTATTTCTTCAGAAATCTCTTCCAGCAGGCCCGTTATGGGAGAGTTAGAATAAAAAGTTGTGTAGACTGACTGTGTAAACACAATTAGGAAAAAGGAAAACAATAAGAATTAATAAACTATTAAACAGCAATATTATAAAAATACATAACATATAAAAGTCGATCAAAAGTCAAAGTCATGTTGACTGTTTTCTTTGACTATCGCGGTGTTGTGCACTCAAAATTCTTGCCCGAAGGTTAAACGGTAAATAAAGAATATTATTTGAGCGTTATGCGGCGTTTAAGAGAACAAATTCGACGAAAAAGGCCAGAAATGAAAGAAAATTCTTGGATTTTGCATCACGATAATGCGCCTTCGCACAAGGCCATCATTGTAAACGATTTTTTGTCCAAACACTCAACAAACACCATCGAGCAGCCACCATATTCACCAGATATGGCTCCAGCAGACTTCTTTCTTTTTCCCACACTCAAATTACCCCTTCGTGGCACCCGTTTTCAATCGTTAGAAGACATAAAGGAGAATTCGCGGCGAGCACTGAACTCAATTCCGGAAACAGCGTTTAAAAAAAGTTTCGATGATTGGATTATTCGTTGGTGTAAGTGTATCGTTTCTGAAGGAGCATACTTTGAAGGTGATAAAATAAATTAAGATGAATAACAAACATTTTGTGTATTATTGACTTTTTCCCGGTACTTTCTTGACAGAGTAGTATATATATACATTTATATATATACTATATTATATATATATATTATGTATATGTAAATACAAATATAAATACAAATATATATAAATACAAATATATATACAAATACAAATATATATACTAATAAATATATATACATACCTATACCACTTAATACACATTTAAATATATACCTATAAATACAATAAATATTCTAAACATTTATGATAGGGAAAGATAGTGCTCTTTCAATTTGCGGCAATCAATCTGGCAGCTCCTCAATTCGGGCGGTAACCTGTTCCACAGCCGTACGGCGTGCACAGTGAAGGAGTAAGAGTAGAAGTCAGTGGAGTGGGGAGGGGTTTTAAGGACGGATCTGAGGTGACTCCTGCAGGACGCATCAGGTGACTGGAGAAAAGAAAAACGTTCCCGCAGGTAGGAAGGAGTTTTAGGATTAGAGATTATATAGAAGAATAGAAATAGGTCTAAAATCAGCTAAAGCTGTGGGATTTGAAGATTTTGGTAAAGGAATAATGATCGCTGCTTTCCACCGCTCAAGAAAGGAACCAGTTAGTACCCAGGTAGTTAGGAACCAGTACTTTAGTAGAAATTTCGTCAACACTACTGTTTCTCGACGCCAATATTGCTCGTCCATACACACACACACATCCCCAGCAGCCGCAACTGGCGACACTACGGGCGTCGGGGATCTCCGGCCACCGTAAGCACGGGCCTGCGGTCGGCGAGTAAGGGCAGCTCGCCGCCCGACCAGAACCAGGCCCGAGCGTACGGCGCGTAGCGTTCCGCGCGCGCCTCAAAGAGCCATTCGACCACCACAGACGGGGCCCTAAAGGGCTGATGTTCAGCCGGGGTTGCGGGGTAAGCGCAATGAGGTACCGCGACCTCGGCACAGAGCAGGAGAAGGAACAGGGGGGTTTTTAGTCAGTAAGAGTCTGACACTCCCTCCTGCCCGGCCCTGGGCGGGAGAAGTCATTTGATGATTTTCCCCTCACAAAAAAAAAAAAAAAATACACACACACACACATCGTACACATCCATTGATAATATTTATTTTCTATTTCGACGATATCTAGGTAAACTTTTGATACAGAGTGCGCTGATTGCATGATGCAACAAGCATGTCATCTCAGAAACGGCCCTAGCGGTTTTGAAATTAAATTTTCTCGAAAAGTACAGGGGATATTGGGAATTTTTTTTAATTATTCTTAATTTAAAATTTATATTATATTATAATTCAAATTTTAAAATTATTTTTAATTCTTTATTTTTAATTTAAATTTGAAAACACCAACTACGACGAAGCCGTGCGCGTAACACCTAAAGTTGTTTCGTTCCGACAATATCAGTGCAAAAAGTGATTAGTGACTTTAATCTTATTAAAAACCGTAATTATCACAGTTATTACTGGTGTTATAGTCAAAATTGTGTGTTATTTACTGTAAACAACAACACAAAGACTTAAAACTATTGGCAATTAATCTTAATATACCGACATAAAGTGTTAATATCAAGCCGTCTTGCTAATACGCGTAAGCGACGCGAATACCACGGAGCTTGCGACGTTCTTCTCGCCGACTGCATACGTTGACTCAACTTGACTCGTTGGGATCATTATTAGTGTGCAATTTATTAACGTGCAAAAGACTAAAATATCACCTTTCTCTGTGTGGCGTCATTATCAAGAAATTAATATGATTTGCGATTGTTGCTCAGTTACTATAACCAAAGGGAGTTCTGTTTTTACTTGCTCCTTATGCCAAAGACCTTACCATGCTGCGTGCCTTAAGAATTTGCTAGGCCCTGACTTCCAACTGAGTGAACCTCATAATTGGCTGTGTCCAGCATGTAAACCTAGGATGAGAAACGCAGACAATACCCCAGTGCGTAGCAGTCAGGGTGGTGATTCGAACATAACGCAAAGGAAAAAAGGAGCATCGACAAATACAGCAAACGATGTTACGCCCAAGGAAGCAGCTGTTACGTCAACCGAAGTTAATAACATCATGAAGAAACAGATGATCTCATGCGACACCTCAATGAAGCTTTAGCGAATTATGTAAACAAAGAAATAAAGGCTATAATGGAAAAATAAAGGGACTCAAAACCTCGGTGGGGTTTATGAATGAGAAGTTTGAAGAAATGCGTTCAGAATTTTCATTGAACACCAAGGTGGTGTCAGACATTAAAAAAGAAAATGAGCAACTCAAATCTACTGTTAAAGATCTGAGCTCGAGATTAAACCAAATGAAAGAACGGGCCTGCTGCTCGCAGGCCCGTTCTTCGAACTTAGAAATTCAATGTTTGCCTGAACACAATAACGAAAATTTAGTATCCACTGTTATGAATATTAACAGAGTTATATCTGGCGACTTAATAGAGAACGACATCCACCATGTTACGAGAATAGCAAAACAATCGCCATCTAGCAAACGCCCTAAATCCATTGTTGTTCAATTCAGCAGTCCGCGAGTCAGAGACCATTTTTTGGCTGCTTCTATTAAGTTCAATAAGAATAAAGCTTCAGAAGATAAGGAATTACCCAAGAAACAAATACGTCACCACAAGCTTCACGCCAACAAAGATTAAATACGGAAGAAAGCGACAATAGTTATAGTAGGCTACGAACAACAAATCACGAGAAAAAAAGGAACACAGAGTCTGATGAACAAAAAAACACTACTAATATGTACATTATGTATAAAAGAATCCAAGAAATATGTTTGTCTGAAGATGACTGGTTCACGAAATGTAAACAAATAGCATATTTTTTCATAGAAATTTGTGGTAAGTGGTTGTTAAATGTGTTTAGTGGAGAGGATCTATGGAAATATTTAAAATCAATGTTTAATAATGGATAAAAAGGCTAAAAAACCTGTTTTACTTAATATAATACAGTGGAATGCACGTAGCTTGCGGCCTAAACGTAATGAATTAGAACTCCTATTGCAACAAGATAAAATAAATATTGCGTTTATTAATATATGAAACATGGTTACAACCAGAATCACTCATACATATAAGTGGCTATAATATCTTTAGAAATGACAGGATTGACGGGTACGGAGGAATAGCTATAATATCACACAAGTCGATCAAAGTACAACGAAATATTGTTAATATTAATAACTCCGGAATAGAAATATTATCAATAAAACTTTTGAACTGTGACAAAATCGGAAATATTATATTAATTTACTGTCCGTCATCTGTACGTACAAGTATATCTGATTGGGAACAAGTATTCTCGCTCGTCCCCAAGAAATGTATTGTAGCAGGTGACTTTAATGGCCATCACGCTACTTGGTCATGTAAGACTGACGCGAGAGGTATACAAATCTATGACTCGGCGTTGGATAATGGCTTCATTTCTCTTAATGACGGTAGCATAACAAGAATTAGTTCTGTCGACAACACTTCAACGACACAGTTCTGTCACGGTACTCGTGTGAACCGGTCGCGCGCGTATATAACCTCGCTGTAAATAAGATTATTATTTATACCAATATCGACGCGCTTATCGGTAATAAGCGCGTCCCAAATATGGCCACAGGGGACAGTGACAGCATGAGTGAGGAAGAGGAAAATAACCCAGATCGAGGAGATAGATGGATGACAAATATTTTAATGGAAGAGAAAGGAGAAAGTCAAGAAGATTCAGTAATAAATGTGGCGGAAACAATCCACAGTGAAATTAAAATTATGGAAGAAGATATGATAGCAGGTCCTACAAAGCGAGGAAGAGAGGAGGATGAAGAAGGAAGCTGGAATAAAGTCGAAAAAGTAAAAGGAAAGAAACATAAACAATTTAGAAAAGAAGTTTTCATTTGGAGTAGAGAAAAGTTACCAAAGCAGTTTGCTATAGCAAAATTATTTAATAATTCGGGTTTAACTGATGTCATAAACATTAGGTACTTAAATCCATACAAGTTAAAAATAGAGGTTTCGACTGAAGAATGTGCAGGTAAATTGTTGGACTGTCAAGAATTTCAAACTAAAGGGTGGAAGATCTATAGTGCAATGGATGTAAATATTTCTTACGGTATTATTCGAGATGTGGACCTGGAGTTATCTGATGAGGAGGCCCTAAAAGCGATCAAGTGCCCTAATGATATAGAAATCATATCACTAAAAAGGTTACAGCGACGAGACGGAGACACCTGGGTGCCTAGTGAAGTAGCCAAGGTAGGCTTCAAAACCTTCCAAGTTATATTTATGTGGACTGCCTACGCGCTAAAGTGGAACCCTACGTTTTTCCAGTAACTCAGTGTTCAAACTGTTGGAAGTTTGGCCATGTCAAAATAAGATGCTCATCTAAGAAAATTGTATGTCCTAAGTGCACAGGAGAACACGATAACTGTGAAGTCACAACATTTACATGCGTTAATTGTCGGGGCGACCATATGGCCTTGAACAGAAGTTGTCCTGTTTATGCTCGAGAGAAGCGCGTCAGAGAACTTATGGCGGAATACAATTGTACATACCAAGTCGCCTGCAATATGTATGTAAGACCCAGATTGCCAATTAACTCTCAAACAGTAAAGGAAACTGAAAAACCGAAGATTAACACTAACAACAGCTTTAGTGGCTTACTTTTGGCAGAATCGGAAAGTAATTATAAATACACGCCGAATGCATTTCCACCGTTGTTTACACAGAGCCGATCTAAATCACCACCAGTAAGTGATAATAATAAAAATAAGCAATCTCATTCGCAACATAAAAACAAATCGGTGTGGTGTGGACATCGGGAGTCGTCGGACCGCATTCCTACGCAAACAGCCGCTACTGATAACGTCGCCGGCGAGAACGTAAACAATACGCGGGAGACGCACCTGGACGATTTAATTACCCGATTAAAAGACATTATATTTATGCGAAATCGTAGTTTTCTAGAAAAGTTTTATGACGTTATTAAGTGTTGTGGTAAATGGTTAGTAATATTTGTGGTTGATCTTATTACTGAGTGGCCTATTGCAAACAAATGTTTTGAGTTATTTCTCGGTCTTAATAAGTAATGGATGCCAAAAATAAAATTGTTAGACTTAAGTTATTGCAGTGGAACGCACAAAGTTTGAGGCCTAAAATTAAAACTTTTGAAAACACATTATTAACAACTAAAATTCATATATGTATAATATCCGAGACCTGGCTTGAACCAGACAGTCATTTAAAAATAGGTAGTTACAATATTTTTAGACAAGACCGGGACGATTCATATGGAGGAGTCGCGATTGTAGTACATAACTCCATTAAAGCACAAATCACCAATTTTAGATTACGTAATCGAAGCATTGAAGTACTCCATATTAAATTATTTAACTGTAGTTTTTTGGAAAATATCATAGGAGTATATTGTCCACCTAATATTCACACTGCAGATGAGGATTGGAAAATGTTATTTTCTAGTTGGCCTAATAAAACTTTTATAGGAGGAGATTTTAATGGACATCACACAAACTGGTCATACAAATGTGATAGCAGGGGTTTACAGATTCATGATGCAGCGGATGAATGGCATTACGTGTCCCTTAATACTGGAGATAACACTAGACTTAAATTAGTTTCAAATCAGTTACAAAAAAGTTCGCCTGATATTTCATTTGCGTCATCAGACATTGCATTACGGTTTAACTGGAGTGTTCTAAATGAAAACCTAGGAAGCGACCACTTATTGATTCTTGTTACCACAGAAATATCATTTCAAAATTTAATAAAATCAAAACGTAATTTTAAAAAGAGTGATTGGCGAAAGTATTCAGATATAATTTCAAGTAGTAGTAACATTGATAGTGTAACCGGTAACACGCAACAAAGGTATGATAAAATTATAGAATTGATAAATTTAGCGTCCCAAGAATCAATACCAAATATTAAGATCTGTGAAGTCCCTTCTACAAAGTTTGTTCCAAAATCATACTGGTCTTCTGAGCTATCTAGGGCGGTAGCAGAGCGTAGATTGGCATTGGTTCAACTTAGAAAGAACCCTACCCCCACTAATTTCATTATTCTTAAACAAAAGGTTGCTAGGGCACAGAGATTAATACGTAGGGCAAGCGCTGAGTCTTTTCGACAGTTCTGCGACAGTCTGGGCGAGATGGTATCCAGTAGCGAGTTATGGAACAAAATGAGATGGCTCAAAGGATATCGAAGTAATAGAATTTGTTTGGGTACGGAGAGGGCTAATGAATTCTTGAGACAATTGACGCCAGATTACGTTGGCTCACCCTGTCCTACTTTTCGTTCAAATAACGTACAGTTGGAAGCCCAGATCTCGGAACAGGAACTATCAAATGTACTGAAGATGAAAGATACCGCCCCCGGAGAGGATGACATTTCATATTCAATGATTTATCACTTTCCAAACAAACACTTAATAGTTGACTTATTTAACAAATGTTTAGCTGATGGTGAGGTTCCCAGACAGTGGCGAAATGTTAGAGTTGTTCCTGTACCGAAACCTGGACGCGATCCAAATAACATCACATCTTTGAGACCTATTTCACTCATTTCTTGTCTTTGCAAAACTTTACATAATATTATAACTAGACGTCTTGAATGGTTTTTTGAAAGTAAGGGTCTATTTTCCAAAAATACAGTAGGATTTAGAAGATCTCAATCATGCCTGGATAATCTTGTACGTTTAGTATCACATATCCAAATAGGGTTTGCCACCAACAAAAAAACTTTAGGTTGTTTTGTTGATATAGATAATGCATATAACAATGTCAACATTTTAGAAGTGGTACGTAAGTTGGACGAAATGGGAGTAGGGTCCTCAATATGCAAATATATATGGGAGTACTTGAGAGAAAGACATTTAGCTGTTTCACAAGCGGAGAGTGATGCTTCGATTACAAGATGGACAGATAGAGGACTAGCCCAAGGAGATCCTATGTCTCCAATCTTGTTTAATATAGCAACTTTTGATATTTTCAAAGACATCATGGGAGTTTATGTATCTCAATACGCCGATGACTTTGTCCTCTATATTTCCGGACAAGATATGAGATTTATGACTACGTCTCTTCAAGAAGCAATAGATTGCTTGTCTCACTTGGTAGGCGTACTGGGCCTGGAATTATCCCCCACAAAAAGCAAAATTTGTTTATTCTCAAAGGGAAGGTCACTACAGCAGATAAATATAAATATTAATAATGTTCGTTTGGAAAGTGTTCCTGTTGTTAAGTATTTAGGATTTTGGCTTGATTCATCTTTGAGATGGCGTAAACAGATAAATGAAATATATGAAAAATGCATGAAATTTTTAAATGTTTTCAAAATATTAGCAGGTTCCTCATGGGGAGTCCACCCAGTGCATTTAAGACGATTGTATATCGCCATCATTCGCAGTCGATTAGATTATGGATGTTTCTTGTTTGATAATAGCGCCAAGACTAACATTTATAAGTTAGACAAAATTCAAAACCAAGCCATGAGGGTAGTTGGCGGTTTTTTGAAAAGTTGCCCAATCCACGCGATGGAATCGGAGTTGTGTCTGCCACCATTGTTCATTCGACGCAAATATTTAGCTGTAAAATTTTGCCTAAAAGCTAAGTCTATCGAAAGTGGTGACACCATAATAATGATATCAAAATTATTTATTAACATCAATATGCGAACAGGAAATATATTGGCGTAATAAGAAAAAACCGTTGCTAACTATCGCATACAGTGAGATATCTGATCTACCTTTACATCGTTCTAAAATTTTAGAGATGTTCTCATTGTCAACATGGATGGCGAACATAGATATTAAATCTAATATAAACTTAAATATTACAAACATGATAGGACCTAAAAAATCTTATACTTCAGGGACACTTCTTCAAAAATCAGTAGAAACTATTGCAGAAAAATATAATGGATTCTATCAGGTATATAGTGATGGGTCTAAAGTCGATAATGCAACAGGAGCAGCATTTTTTGATCCCCAATCTAATACAGCAGCGTGTTTCACATTGAACTGCAGATTTTCCGTTATGGCTGCAGAGTTATGTGCCATTTCAGAGTGTCTATCATATTTAACTTCATGCGAACAGACACAGTTTGTTGTTCTTTGCGATTCAAAAAGCGCTTTGCAACACATAGCTAGGTGCACCACGGGTACAAGAGGCCTACCTGTAGCTTATACAATATTAGAGTCGTACTTAAAGCTAAAGGAAATTGGCAAAACTGTTAAATTCCAATGGATTCCATCACATATAAACCTGATAGGAAACGAAATTGTAGACAAATTGGCAAAAACGGGAACATATGAAGGAACTTCTACCGGTCATCTACCTTTCTTTACAGATATACTTGGAGATGTTAAACTTAATTGCAGTGTATTATGGAAAGAGTACTTCGACAAAAGATCTGAAGAGAAGGGTATATGGTACAAGACAATTCAGTCGGAACCTCCAAGAATTCCTTGGTTTACTGAAACACTGATGAATAGACGGTTATTAGTAACAAGCATGCGTCTACGATCTGGGCACATTCCGTTGAATGCATTCGGTCATCTTATGAAAGTTGTTGACACCCCAAACTGTCTTACATGCAAGGTTAGGGAGGATACCTACCACGCTTTGGTGGAGTGTGCTCGGATTGATGCAGAACGCAGAGTATTCGAATTGGAAAATAAATTATGTTTAAGAGATGTAGGTACATGTAATTTGATTTTATCTAAACCTACGTCCAAACTAGCTGTCAAGTTATACTTTTTGTTCCTTAAGTTAATTAAGTTAAGATCATAGAATTAAACATTCTCCCATTTTTGTAAAACTACAAGGTTGGCATAATCGCCCTGCGATTAAAACCTTTTTTCTAAATAAAGATTAAAAAAAAAAAAAAAAAAACACTTCAACGAAGTTCTCCTGATGTAACATTTGTATCTACCGACTTGTCGCATTTATTAAATTGGAATGTTATGAATGAGTGTTTGGGGAGCGACCATCTGTTTGTTAAGATATCGTACAAGTATGATAATAGGAAACACTTTGTTTATATTACGAAAAAACGTAATTTTAAGTTGAAAATGGTCCGAGTATACTAAATGTTTTTTTTTTTTTTTTTTTTTTGTGATGGGAAAATCATCAAATGACTTCTCCCGCCCAGGGTCAGGCGAGAGGGAGTGCCAGACTCTTACTGACTAAAAACCCCCCTGTTCCTACTCCTGCTCTAGGCCGAGGTCGCGGTGCCTCATTGCGCTTACCCCGCAACCCCGGCTGAACATCAGCCCTATAGGGCCCCATCTGTGGTGGTATATTGGCTTTTCGAGGCGCGCGCGAAACGCTACGCGCCGTACGCTCGGGTCTGGTTCTGGTCGGGCGGCGAGCTACCCTTACTCGTCGTCCGCAGACCCGCGCTTACGGTGGCCGGAGATCATCTCTCGATCCCCGACGCCCGGAATGTCGCCTTCTGCGGCGGCTGGGGCGCGAGGAGGATTGTTCCCTCGCGCGCTCTGCCTCCTCCTTTGCGAGCACAACTGCTTCGCAGAAGGAGGAGATAGCTTCCCAGTTCCTCGCACGCTGCACCATGGCCTCGATTAAGGCCGGGCGCGAGAGGTCGCCGCCGCCGATCGATACTAAATGTTTAGAGAATTATTTGTAACAACCTATTGAATCTGACACTATACAATCTATGTATGACCACTTTATTAAACAGGTGGGGAAAGCCGCGGTTCAGTTCATACCTTTAATAAAAGTTTGTGATAAACCAAATAACGAGTTCCGACCGAAGCCTTATTGGACTCCCGAGCTTTCTCATTCTATTGCTCAACGAAGACTGGCCCTAAATTTTTTTAGAAATAATCCTACACAACATTATATTTACGCGGGTATTAACGCGGAAAATTATAATTTGAATACCTTGGTAGGCTTGACGTTTCGACCCGGTTGCACAGGTCGTGGACACAAGCAGACTGAAGACGCGATGTCACAGCTCCCTGCATTCGGGTGATGAATCTTCATCTTCCCCCTTATTTTCATTTTCTACCATATTAGGCCGTCTACACACTACGCTGATTATATCCACAGATGTTTTAACCGACTTTGAAGGAAAGCGAGGTTGTGTTTTGCGAAGCACTGGATTCCACGTCGACGACAATTTAAAGCCGTCCTCCCGATTGAAATTATTTGGGAATTATTAGGTGATTTACATATTGACGTACTTCTTGTTCACCTCCCTTGATAATGCTGAAAATGTCATCCACATACCTTTTCCAAAGCCTGATGGTATTTGGGCCGAGGCTCAGTGCCTGTTTTTCAAAGTGTTCCATCCAAAGATTAGCTAACACAGGGGCCACTGGACTTCCCATGGTTACGCCATCGATTTGAAGGTAATGTTGGCCTTGAAAAAGGAAGTAATTTCCATCCAGGCAGTATTTCAGCAAATCAATATAGTTGTGGGGCATGTCATTGTCACTAAGTACATCTTTGACAACATCCAGACACACCTTAATTGGCACATTGGTAAATAACGACTCAACGTCAAAGCTCACCATAAGTTCATCAGGTTCCAACTTCAGGCTCTTTACAATCTGGATGAAGTCGCGCGAGTCCTTTACAAAAGAAGATGTTTTTCCTACCAATGGTTGTAGTACTGACGCAACGTGCTTTGCAAGATCATAAGTCGGTGAGTTGTTAGAGTTGTAAGAGGATGTTGTCAAAGATGTACTAAGGGTGACAAAAATGCATGGAGAGCTTAAGGTCGACTATTGACTGACAGGTTTTGCATAACGCTACCATTGACAACTAGATGGCGCTGCTTTTAAATGAAAATAACCCTGCATAGCTTGAATACTTTACACTGCAGAGACACACAATAAGGTTTTTAATGGTTAAAAATAATAATTAAGAAACAATAATATATTTATATTCAAATACACATAAATTATGTTAATTTTCTCATTTCCGAGGACTTAATATAGCGCCATCTAAGTCAAGTAATGCAAACCAATTAAAAGATGGCGTCAATAATTAATAATAGACAATAATAAAAGTTACAAAATAACCCGCATTTTCGACATTATAAAAAATGCGATCGGTAGCTCGGATAAATAAGTATGATAGAATAATGAAGTCGAAGGGCCGGTTCAATTCCGGGTTATCAATTTTATATTCAGGTTTTTTAACAATGTTTTTTTTTATATTTTTTATATAAAATCAATAATAATAATAATATATAAATAAAATATTTGACGTTTAATATTTATAAAAGATAACAAAAATAAATATATATATTATTTTAGAATAATATTATATTAATAACTTTTATAATATGTGCTAACTATTAATGTAAAAGTAACATATTTTTCTTACAGATTAAGACTTATACTTACTAAGTTTAATTCTCCTATAGGATAACAAATAAAACTATTTTAGTGACATTATAATTTCAGACATTTATTTCTTAAAACATAATATTTATTTCTTTCTTATATAGTGTATACCCTGACCTAATAACTTTTCAGCTAACTGACACATTACTTAATACACTTTTTATAAGATTAATAAGTATTTTAAATCAAATATGTGTTGTGCTAGTCATTTATTAGTTAGTTTTAAACACAATGTTATAATACGATTCTATATAATATGCAACCTTACTTCTGCAACTATTTTATCTCCCCATAAAATTTAAAATTTAGATTTAATTAAAGTATTGACTAAAGTGATTCATTTTGTGCATCATGTTATGACAAAGGCCCATAGCTTAAGTATTCGTTCCAGAACAAGGAAGAAATTGAAGCTAGACCTTAAATCAATAACATTTCTAAGAATTGTTTATAGTAATAATAAATAAATAATTTATTATTTTGCAATCAATAGCATCTGTAGATATTAATATTGCTTTTATTTTTATTTCTCATATTTAGTAAAACATTAAAATCATTACTGTAAATAACAGTTGTTGGTTATAAAGTAGTCAATAAATCTATCCTACTAACACTAAGCTTGAACATTTATCCATTAAATAAATTATAGCTACCCCGGTCTTGTAATTGCTTAATCCTATAGTCAACAATATCTTTTCTTCTAAGAACTAGTGTAGCCGCCATTTTTATCGATCCTATTTCTCCTATCTTGCTGGCCAAGGAATAATCCGTATGTCTGATTGCTGACTTAACACTTGCACAATTATGGAACATTACACATAGGACAATTGTCCTGCACGAACGTTATCACTAGCACATCTTCATGACGTCTTTCAGCACATCTATGTTGATTTCACTGTTTGCATCACTGAAGATGACAATGCTCCAGTAATTTTCCTCATAACCTTGCCCCATAAGTTGAAGCTGGTCTGAGTCAATATCACGTCTTCTGCCAGATCCACTACGGTGCTCCAATGAACCCTCTTCTTGAAACAGCTTTAGATATCCATAAAGTGGCAGTCTTTACCTGTAAGGGACGTGTCACGTGTGTATTTATTATTTTCATGTATCGATAACCATGGATAATAAAATAAATAACGAACGGTCATTTTAAAAGAATACTTACGTTTAAGCCAGTTTCTCTCGAAATTTCAGTATAATTTAAGCTTTGATTATGCAATGCTATTTTTTGGGCCTTCGTAGCCATATCAATATTTGAACGCAAACTCATAATAAAAATAAATATTAAAAACTTGTTAAACAAATCGTAACTGAAATCGCTCAAATATAGTAAAGAATGTTATGATTGAACAAAAAGGTTTAATTTTTATGCAGTTAATATTAAATTACCCTCAACTGTTTTGAGATTTATGATCGGGTTATAGTTGCTAAACAACTTCAATATAATAAAGAGTAGGATAATTTCAATACATTTCAAGGTTACGCAATGGCCTAATGGCTAGTGGCATCGGTTAATTTTATGCTACCGAGTTCGAATCCTGGTTATAGCGTGCTTTGCTTTAAAAAGGTTTGGAATATCGTAGGATTAATTTGTGTAAAAATTTATTAAGTTAATAACTTTGTATCTGATAAAAACTATAAATGTATATTTTTCAATACCACTAGTATACTAGCGCCATCTATGTCATCCATGGTATATTATAAAGGCGATGAAACGCCGTACAAACGATTTTGATTTGGAATCCTCCATGCACTTATGACACTGATAGTACTTAGTGACAATGACATGCCCCACAACTATATTGATTTGCTGAAACACTGCCTGAATGGAAATTACTTCGTTTTTTAAGGCCAACATTACCTTCAAATCGATGGCGTAACCATGGGAAGTCCAGTGGCCCCTGTGTTAGCTAATCTTTGGATGGAACACTTTGAAAAACAGGCACTGAGCCTCGGCCCAAATACCATCAGTCTTTGGAAAAGGTATGTGGATGACATTTTCAGCATTATCAAGGGAAGTGAACAAGAAGTACGCCAATATGTAAATCACCTAAACAACATCCACCCAAAAATGCGTTTCACTTATGAGCTGGAGACGGGCAGGTCGTTGTCATTCTTGGACATTAAAATAACCGCGAGATTAGATGGGTCCTTATCGCACTGTGTATACCGAAAGCCAACTCACACTGATCGGTACCTACATGCAAAGTCACATCACCACCCCCGACACTTACATTCCGTGATGATATCACTAAAAAACAGAGCATATGACCTCTGTGACCCTGAACATCTGGGGCAAGAGCTAGACCATGTTCAGGAGGTACTTAAAAAGAACGGATATAGTGTAGGGGATGGGCGACTATTGCGACCGCTGAAGAGGGCCAGACATCCAAACGTGAGCAGACAACCTGCCTTCATGCCTTATATCAAGGGTGTGACAGACAAGATAGGATCCGTCCTTAAAAAATTTTCGATCCCGACGATCTACACACCTGAGGCTAAACTTCATGATAAGGTAGGCACGGCGAAGGATGTACTGCCGCTACAAAGCCCAGGTGTTTATAAGATCAACTGCAGCTGCGGTAGTTCCTACATTGGGCAAACGAAGCGGACCATTGCTGAGAGGCTCAAAGAACATATCGCCGCAGTCAAAAACCGACAGAGCAACAAATCAGCGATAGCAGAACACCTGCTCCAGGCTGGTTCTAATCACTGGATTCCACTGACCGCAAATTCTCTCCACTGATCGCCACTGCCATACAAGACTTGTGCGTGAAGCGGTTGAAATAAAGAAATGCCCAATTAATTTCAGTCGGGAGGACGGCTTTAAATTGTCGTCGACGTGGAATCCAGTGATTCGCAAAACACAACCTCGCTTTCCTTCAAAGTCGGTTAACACATCTGTAGATATAATCAGCGTAGTGTGTAGACGGCCTAATACGGTAGAAAATGAAAATAAGGGGGTAGATGAAGATTCATCACCCGAATGCAGGGAGCTGTGACATCGCGTCTTCAGTCTGCTTGTGACCACTACTTGTGCAACCGGGTCGAAACGTCAAGCCTACCAACACAGTATAAATATCATACAGTATTGTAACTCGGCCGCTTGAAAGAAATAAATACCTACAGCCGCGCGGTACGTAAACATGCGTTAGGGCTGCTCGTCTCCAGTATTTTAATTACCTTTGTCTACTTTCTGTTTCCATTTAGTTTTGTGATTGTAAATAAATATCCTTTTTTTATATAAACAAATAAAGTGGTTTAGAAATAAACAAACAAAATTTCTTTGGCCACTAATGCCGAACTGAACAGCTGACTACGAATGTTCTAAAATCACAACCCTCAAACATCAAAATATTACATGAGTCTAACTGTTTTATTGTTGTTATTAAATATTTTCTAGTATTATTCATAAACACAGATAATAAACAAATATTATTAATAATAAAATACCACACTCTCTACTTTGAATTTTACAAACTAACAAAACATACATGAACCGTTTTAACACAAGCGTAAGTAGGTAGGTACGTAACGTATCATGATTCATTCAGAACCAGAACCGCCTATAACTACCTATTTCACTCGTCTCAATAACTTTATTCATATTATTTTTAAATTCAAACATCTTTTTTCGTGAGATAACTGGAAATAATGATCCATAAAGACACACATTATGTACCTACCTAGGCTACTAGTAAGTAAAATTATTTTATAGTCTTACCTTTCAGAGTTTCTAGGTAATTTAAAAAAAACTTATGTCTGGATGCGTTATTGACGAATTCATGCAACCAAACATAATAACAGCACAATATTTCCTATTCGTCATATTAAATAATGTACTCGAGCTGATTTCTAAATAAAAGACAACACACCGTCCGTTCGTCACTGCGGTACAGCCGCGTCTGTCTGCGTCCCGAGCGCGTCCCGACATCGGGCGCGTAGGTATAGTTCGCGTTTCGGCCGTTTCTATGAAGTTGAAATACTTGTAGATATTATTACCTTGCTACCAAGGTATTCAAATTATAATTTTCCGCGTTAATACCCGCGTAAATATAATGTTGTTAAGATGAAACGCGAAAGTTTAAAAGTTAGTAATAATCCTACACCCGATAATTTAACTACTAACGGCGAGATCAAACGACTGGCAAACATACTGTAGTAGCATTGATGAACAAATATCCAGCTCTGATATGTGGAAACGTATGGGCTGGATTAAGGGTATTCATTCCTCTCGGTCACATATTTCAAACGAACAAAAACTCGAATTACTTTGCACTCTTGCCCCTGACTACAAGGGTCGACAGTCGTCCCACAGTTTTAAATCAAATAATTCAGAATTAGATAACAGCTTCACTATACAAGAAATGACTCATTGTTTTAAGCGTAAAGACACGGCACCTGGCAACGATGGTATAACGTATTCATTATTATATCATCTTTCACATGCGAGCAGACTTTATCTATTAAAATTATATAATTATATTTTTACGGGGGATATTCCAAACCAATGGCGAGAAATATTGGTGACGCCCATTCCTAAAAATGGTCCTAATAACAGTACTAAGCTACGACCGATTTCGCTAATATTATGTGTCTGTAAAATTTTCCACTCCATGATAACACTTTTTTCGCGGGTTGGATTAGCAAGTGAGAACACGTATTTTTTGTTGATAATTAAAATTTAAATTCGCAACGTATTTTAATTTTGTTAACTTTAAATCTTCATAAATACTTAGTCACAAAGTAAAAGTGTTTGTTACAACCCTGAGTAAATAAAAGTCACTCGGCACACCACCTGCCAGCACATCAACACAATTTTATTTGAAAATCTACATTTTGGGCACACACGTCATTATGTCGCAAATTGCTGAAGTCATCTCTAACCAGAAATCTTTGGAGGAGAGGTTCACACCCTTAGAGGCGATGTTCACGCAGAAGATGGAAGCAGTTCAGGCTCAGATCCAGGCAGCCGGTCCCGCCAAGGACACCATTGCTAAGGTGGCTGAGGAGTTCCGAACATTTAGGGAACTAATGTTCGGCTTGCTGGGGCTTCATCGTCATCAGATCACCGAGTGCTCCCGGCAGATAGATGAAATGGAGACAAGGAGTGGCCGAAAAGCACTAATTATTCAAGGTATACCTGAAAAAGATGGTGAAGATTGTAGAGAAGTCATATTAGATGTTGTCAAAACAACACTGGGCCTTAATCTCACCACATCTTCCATAAAAGCCTGTCACAGACTGGGACAGACAAGTGCTGACCATCACCGGCCTCTTCTCATCAGGTTTGCAAGTATAGACAATAAATTGTCAGTTTGGCGGGCCAAAACCAAATTGAAAGGAACCAAGATTGCAATCAGGGAGTTTTTGACAAGAGAAAGGCAGAATGCCTTCTTGAAGGCGCGTCAGCAATTCGGTTTGCGGTCTTGCTGGACTCAGGATGGCGTTATACACATCAAGGCATCTGATGGAAGCAGGTACAGGGTGACATCAATTGTTGAGCTGAATCCTGTTCTGGCCAAGTACCCGAAGATGCAGGGTTTTTTTTTTTTTTTTTTGTGAGGGGAAAATCATCAAATGACTTCTCCCGCCCAGGGCCGGGCAGGAGGGAGTGTCAGACTCTTACTGACTAAAAACCCCCTGTTCCTTCTCCTGCTCTGTGCCGAGGTCGCGGTACCTTATTGCGCTTACCCCGCAACCCCGGCTGAACATCAGCCCTTTAGGGCCCCGTCTGTGGTGGTCTATTGGCTCTTTGAGGCGCGCGCGGAACGCTACGCGCCGTACGCTCGGGCCTGGTTCTGGTCGGGCGGCGAGCTGCCCTTACTCGCCGACCGCAGGCCCGTACTTACGGTGGCCGGAGATCGTCCCTCGATCCCCGACGCCCGTAGTGTCGCCAGTTGCGGCTGCTGGGGCGTGAGGAGGAGGATTGCTCCCTCACGCGGGCCGCCTCTCTCTTTGCGAGCATGACTGCTTCACAAAAGGAGGAGACGGCGTCCCAGTTCCTCTCACTCCACACCATGGCCTCGACTAAGGCCGGGCGCGAGAGGTCGCCGCCGCCGATCACTTCCCTGAGGATACGGCGGTGCTCAGCCCAGGCAGGGCATACCGCTACCGTATGCTCCACCGTATCCTCTAGGTGGTCCTCACAATGACGACACTCGGGCGTTTCCTCCCGCTGAATCCGAAACAGGAACCTACCGAAGCTGCCGTGCCCGGTAAGCACCTGCGTCAGACGGAAGGTGAGGACGCCGTGGCGTCTCTCAAGCCACTCCTCAAAGAGGGGTCTTACCGCTGCTATGGTAGCGTGCCCGGCCCTCGGTTGCGACAGTCGTTGTCTCCACTCTGCCATGAGATCTCGCCGGAGCTCATTCCGCCACGCACTTATTTGGCGCGGCAAAGGATCTTCGCCCCGGCTACGCGCGTCTGCGCGCAAACTGTAGACGCGCGCGAGCGCCTTCGCTTCTAGATCCCACGGCGGTGATCCGGCAAGGAGGTTCGCCGCCTCCCCGGAGATCGTGCGATACCCGCGGAGAAGATGCAGGGTGTGTCTTCATCCGGTGCCAGAAGGGATGCAGAGGAGACCGTTGGGAACCTGAAAAGCACACGCAGATAAGTACCTTCCTACTAGCATTAGACGCACTGCTAACGCAAATACCGCTCAATTTTCTACTTATGTACTTACCAGTTCGTTTGTCTCATCACTTATCTAATATTTTGAACTTTTAATTATCTCCATTAATATATTTGTAACCTCTGATCTTAAATATCAATTTCTTTCACTTGGCTTATGGGTAGTTATATGTTTTAAAGTTCATTTATTTCGTTTTACCTCCTGTATACAGGGTGTCCAAGAACCTGGCGTCCAACTGGATTCCCACGATGCCCCAAGTTCTAACAGTACTCAGAAAAATATTTTAAAAAATCCACCCCATGTACTTACAGAATTATACTGATTTCAAAAAAAAGGGGAAATGAGTACCCTGTGACATACTTCTGAATGCTGTGACTGCTAATGCTGATAATTTCGATATTTCTTGAAGGTTTTGTAATCTAGGGTATTGCTGTGTCTAAATAGAATGTAAAAATAAAGTACTTATTGTACCATTTTAAAATAAAATATTATTTTAACTAAAGGTGATATGGAAAACTATTGAATTTCGCAACTTTGACCGACTGTAGTGTAAAAAAAATGTACCAAAATAGTATGGCAAGTGACGTCAAATTTTGACGCGTTTATTCCTCTTTTTAAAAAGGTATAATACTTACACGTGAATTTGAAAAAAAAAAATTTGATAATATTTTTACTCAACAACCCAATTTTTACGAAGTGCCTACCTACTAACGGTAACTGTCGGACCCTTTCTTATCTTAGAAACTGTTATGTTACTACTATTATTTACTTCGGTTCCAAGAGTGAGCAAGAAGGAAATACACACAGGTAGATGGGTTCCCAGTAGAATAAAAGCAAAGAACGTTAGTTTAAAGATATTTTATTACAATAAATGTTCAAAATGTTGACCACCCGCGGCAATACAAGCTCTCACTCTCCTTAAAAAGGACCGCTTTATGTTTCGCGAGTAACTTTTTTGACGTATCACCTGCACTGCTTGTGTTATCTTCTCACGAAGATCAGCGATGTCATTAATGGGCTTCGCATAAACGAGCTCCTTCATAGTTCCCCAGAAAAAAAAATCCAGCGGATTTAAGTCAGGTGAGCGGGCTGGCCACGGGATTGTTCCTGATCGCCCAATCCACCTGTTCGGGTATTGCTCGTCCAAAAACTCTCTAACGGATACGCGAAAATGTGCTGGACAGCCGTCGTGTTGGAACCACATATCTGGTGGGGTTTCTTCTAGTAAGTTTGGCAAATCATTTTGAAGAAAATTTAAATATGATTCGCCAGTCAAATTCTCGGGCATCTCAAATGGACCAATAATATTCCCACAGAGAATACCGGTCCACATGTTCACTTTGAACCGGTACTGGGATCTATCTTCTCGCATCAAGTGCGGATTTTCCTCATGCCACTCGTGCAAGTTGTGTAGGTTCATGTAGCCATCCTTCTTAAATGTTGATTCATCTGACCACAAAATTTTGTCGATAAAGTTTTCATCTTCTCGATGTTTTTGCAGGATTGTTTCACAAAACGCGACTCGGCTCGGATAGTCTCGAGGTAAAAGACTTTGCACTCGCTGTACGTGGTACGGATGATATTCTTCTTTTTGGAGAATACTGTGTGCTGTGCTCTTCGGTATCCCCGTATCAGCTTCTATTCCTCGCACAGAGATGCTTGGATTTGCCGACACCGCCTCTAAAACTTCATCGCGTATGAAGTCATTTACGGGTCGTCCTTCACCAGCTACTTGATTGGGGAACCGCCCGTCACATAGTGATCTGTGCACATTAATGAAAACTCGATGGTCGGGATATCGCGTAGCCCTCGGATACCTTTCTCTGTAAAGTCTCGCTGCAGCTCGTCCATTACCTCTACATTCTCCATAAATGTAGTGCATATTTGCGTATTCTTGCGGAGTGTAGGTCGCCATGGTAGCACACACAAAACACAAACTGTCCAAACACAGGCAAAGGTCGTCGTAAAGAGTTCGTTTCAAAGTCCAGAGCACAAAGAGTAATCGAGTCCAATAAACAAAGCTTTAAATCGTAGTACGTGATCAATGGTAACAATAAGAGAGAGGTGCGTAGTAACGGCAGGAGGCAGTGACGCGTACTGACCGTACTGTTATCCTAAATAGCACGATCCCAGATAGCGTCACTATCTATCTCACTCGCACCTCTAACCTTTTTCTTCCTCACTCTTACCTGAATAATGGGGTACCATAAAGAAGAACCAGCAAATCGCAAAGATAGTTTCTGTCTTGCTCCCTCCTGTTGTAATAACGAATCACTATGGTGAGATGCATGCACATACCGTCCCTTACGGTCTAACCTGTTTTTTGAGAGGCCTGTTGTTATTTTTATGAGCATACAATAGTAATTCTTTACAGGTTAGATTCAATTCGTCGTAAATTTTTCTTTCTAAGAATTCTGTAAGACATCGTAAAAATTGGGTTGTTGAGTAAAAATATTATCAAAAAATTTTTTTTTCAAATAAATGTGTAAGTATTATACCTTTTTAAAAAGAGGAATAAACGCGTCAAAATTTGACGTCACTTGCCATACTATATTGGTACATTTTTTTTACACTACAGTCGGTCAAAGTTGCGAAATTCAATAGTTTTCCATATCACCTTTAGTTAAAATAATATTTTATTTTAAAATGGTACAATAAGTACTTTATTTTTACATTCTATTTAGACACACCAATACCCTAGATTACAAAACCTCCAAGAAATATCGAAATTATCAGCATTAGCAGTCACAGCATTCAAAAGTATGTCACAGGGTGCTCATTTCCCTTTTTTTTTTGAAATCAGTATAATTCTGTAAGTACATGGGGTGGATTTTTTAAAATATTTTTCTGAGTACTGTTAGAACTTGGGGCATCGTGGGAATCCAGTTGGACGCCAGGTTCTTGGACACCCTGTATAATTTTGATATCTCACAACAACTTCTTAGATTGATTTAGATTTATAAGTTATTTAAATTGTTTATAAACCGTCATTTTATAATTTATTAATTTTATTTTTTACTAATCTAAGTCAGTCGCCACGTTTTATTTTTGTTACTGATGACAGATTGACAATTGACGTTTATCGTTAGCAAAGCAGCCTGTTTTCTGTATTACACTTTTTTTCCGTTTAGTTAAGTCTTATGAAATTTGTATTTGTTTTTGTTGCTTGTTACTTTTTATCTTATCTCTTAAATCTTTGTCAATTTATTTTAACTACATTATTATGTTTAGTATGCAACTTTTACTGTTTTTTAAAGTTTCTTTCAGAATAATGTCTCTTGCTTGTTAGTAACGCCTGCAGTTTGGTTTATTTTTGTTTGTTTTTTTTTATTATTTTGAGTACGTTTTGATGCAACCAATTATATAGTGCTACCACATGAAGACCGCTGACGTTGCATCCGCATAAAATATTTATTAATAAAGTAAATCGCTGATGCACCTACTTTGTCCATCGATTTTGCAACTTCCTGTTATTCCATTAATTGTAAGAATGATCATTCTATCGTCCCACTTCGAACTAGAATCATCATTCATAGGGTTAATTTTGTAAAAATTATTCAGTAATTAAATTAGTTTAAAATCATTTTGGTTTTTTTTCAATCCTCCGATTGCAGCAAACGTAATTGGCGCAGTCGGTAGGATACTCGCGGGCCGGTTCGCGAGCGTAAAATCGTAGCTAGGATCGCTAATAAGCGCAATTCGCGAGCTACCCGGGTGGCTATTAAGCACCAGATCGAGTATCCTGAATCTACGGACCTGCTGCAGCCCAGGAGGAGAATCCAGCCACCGATTCACAGAGAAGAGCCAGAAATGAGATATCTGTAAGTACACTTGAATCATTCTCGTGTTGCACCTTTTAAATCTTAAACTTCAAGATTTATCATCCCAGGGCCTCTAGTAGTGCGCGGGAGCCTGAATCGCGACAGGCCCGCCAACGTACAGTAGATATTAATAGAGATATAGCTTTAGGTAATTTAGAAATAAATAATATGACTCAAGTTCAGCATAATCCGGATACTATCTACAAGGCTCTTCGCCTTGTTCCAGAATTCGACGGCAACCCTAACGTTCTTACCCGTTTTATTAGAATTTGTGACTCGTTAGCTGCGCAATACTTAAGTAATACACCTGGCAGCGAATTTTCTAATTTATGCTTACTAAACGGTATCCTTAATAAGATAACTGGGACCGCCGCATGTACTATTAATGCCAACGGAATACCAGAAAGCTGGCTAGGGATTCGAACTGCCTTAATTAATAACTTTTCAGATCAACGCGATGGGTTTCATCGCGTTGATCAACGTAGCATTGTACAACGACCTCTCTTTAGCTACTCAGGGTAATAAAACGCCACAAGAATTCTATGATCATTGCCAAACGTTGTTTAGTACGATCATGACTTACGTGACTTTACACGAAAATTTACCGACCACTGTAGAGACAAAGCGCGACCTGTATAAAAAAGTGACTATGCAGGCGTATGTTCGAGGGTTAAAGGAACCCTTAGGATCCCGTATACGTTGTATGCGGCCACCAACTATAGAGAAGGCACTTGAGTTCGTCCAGGAGGAACTCAATGTAATGTACTTGCAACAACGTGAAACCCCCAAAGCTCAAGCCCCTCCTAGAGTCACCAACTCCACTTCAACACCTGGAGCATTTACTCCACGACCACATAATTTTCCAACACCAGTACCCAACTGGCCATTACCCATGGGACCCGCACCTCAACCTTTTAAGTTCCCTGCACCTGCACAACATCAAACCCGTTCAGTGCAGCACCCCCTAATTACAATCCTCGTAGTAATGTATTTAGATTACCACCATGAAATAATGCACCCCAAGGCCCTCAGCCAATGAGTGGTGTTCAACGCTTTACACCCAAACCTCTACCTCCAGTAAATAAGCCAGCATCCCATGACTGGAATAAATCTGGAAATCCATCATCATCATCATCATCATCAGCCGGAAGACGTCCACTGCTGGACAAAGGCCTCCCCCTTGGCTCTCCACGTCGAACGACAAGTTGCCACCTGCATCCATTGGCTCCCCGCGACTCTGACGATGTCGTCGGTCCACCTAGTGGGAGGCCTGCCCACACTACGTTTTCCGGTCCTTGGTCGCCACTCTAGGACTTTTCGGGCCCATCGACCGTCCGTCTTTCGAGCGACCTGCAGCTTTTACGAGCTATGTCGGTGACTTTGGTTCTTTGGCGAATTTCCACATTTCGGATTTTGTCGCGCAAAGAGACCCCGAGCATAGCCCGCTCCATCGCGCGCTGAGCGACGCTGAGTTTAGAAAGAAGGCCAGAAGTTAAGGACCACGTCTCAGTACCATACGTCATCACCGGCAACACACACTGGTTAAACATCGTGGTCTTCAGGCACTGTGGGATTTTCGATGAGAAGACATCGTGTAACTTCCCGAACGCCGCCCATCCGAGTTGGATTCTTCGGGCGACCTCTTTCTCGAAGTTGGACCTACCTAGCTGAATGATCTGACCAAGGTATGTGTAATGGTCAACAACTTCAAGGATGTCGTTCCCAACAATGACCGGTACAGGTGCAACATGGACATTAGACATGATTTTCGTCTTGTCCATGTTCATTTTCAGACCCACCTGTTGGGAAACGACATCAAGGTCGATGAGCATGGTGTTCAGGTCCTCCAACAACTCTGCCAAAACGACTATATCATCGGCGAAGCGCAGGTGAGTTATGTATTCGCCATTGATATTGATGCCAAAGCCACTCCAGTTCAAGAGCTTGAAAACGTCCTCCAATGCGTTCGTGTACAGTTTCGGAGAAATTACGTCTCCCTGCCTTACGCCTTTCTGCAATTGGATTGGTTTTGTGCAGTCGTCCTGGAGCCGAATGAGCATGGTGGCGTTTTTGTACAAACACCTAAGCACGTCGACGTATCTACAGTCGACATGGCATCGCTGGAGAGACTGCAGCACTGCCCAGGTTTCGATCGAATCGAAGGCTTTCTCATAGTCCACAAACGCTAGACACAATGGCTGATTATACTCCTCTGTCTTTTGTATAATCTGGCGAAGCGTATGTATGTGGTCTATGGTGCTAAAGCCTTTTCGGAACCCGGCTTGTTCGGGAGGCTGGAAGTCATCGAGCCTGCGTTCGAGACGGTTCGTGATGACCCTCGAGAACAGCTTGTACACATGACTCAGAAGTGAAATAGGTCTGTAGTTTTTCAACAAAGTGCTATCTCCCTTTTTGAAGAACAGAACTACAACACTTCTTTGCCATGATTCGGGCGTACTACCTTCGAGTATGACGGAATTAAATAACTTTTGGAGGACTAAAAGTATCGGTTTCCCACCCGCTCGCAGAAGTTCTGTTGTGATTCCGTCATCGCCCGGTGCCTTGTTGTTTTTAAGCTGCTTGAGAGCCATCCTAATCTCGTACAGGCTGATGTCTGGGATATCCTCAGTGTAGTGTCGTGTCAGCTTAGCTCTTGGATCCCGAGCTGCACCGACAACGGGTCGCCGTGTTGAGGTATACAACTGTCCGTAGAACCTCTCGAGCTCTCTCAGAATCTCTGATTTCGATGAAACGATGCTACCATTATCGGTCTTCAGCCTCGTTATTTGGCTTTGCCCAATAGACGATTTTTTTGCGCGCGTGGTCATCGCGTCGCATGGCTTTTGAAATTCGCCTATTGAGGTTACCGTACTCTGACATATCGGCTGAAGACTGTAGTCTCATTTCATTTCGGTGCTTCAGGAGCTTTAATGTTCCGTTCGAGAGCTTTTGAGGCTTGTTTCGGCGTGAGGTCTTAAAGAATTCCGACCCCACTGCTCGGACAGTTTCCACCAACCCATTATTTATTTCGTCCACGGTTTCGCAATCGGTAAGGCACTGGAAGCGATTATGGAGTTGGAGTTGAAAGGGTTCGGGGTTCTGAATTTGAGCGCGGCAAGGACGGAGTGTCGACTTCACCAGGCGTGACCTTTCCAGCTTGACATTAATATTCAGTATGCCCCTGACAATTCGGTGATCGCTACCGGTTTTCACTTTAGCAATTACAGAGACATCACTGAATATACGCTTGTCGGTCGCCATAATGAAGTCGATCTCATTTTTGGTTGTCCCATCAGGGCTTATCCAGGTCCACCTCCTGGCCGGTCGCTTTTCGAAGAAGGAGTTCATGAGATAGAGACTCTCCCTCTCCATAAAGTCTACCAGGCGCTGTCCCCGATGATTTCGCTGCCCACATCCAAATGGCCCCACTTTCAACTCATCGCCATTCCGTATGCCCCACCTTTGCGTTGAAGTCTCCCATCACAACGGTAAAGTGAGCTTTAGAGGTGTGTATGGCTTGAGATATTTCCTCATACAGAACCTCCACCTCATCGTCGCAATGCGTCGAGGTCGGCGCGTATACCTGTATGACCTTCAGCGAATACCGATTTGTTATTCTGAGTATAAGGTACGCTACCCTGCTCGACACACTGTCGACTCTGCTCATACTGTTGATGAGGGACTTGTGGACGAGAAATCCGACACCACCCTGGGATTTTCGTTCTCCTTCCCGGAAGAAGAGCATGTTTCCGGAATCTAGGACTATCGTATCCTGGCCCTCTCTTCGGATTTCGGACAGTCCCAAGATGTCCCAACGCATTTTGCTCAATTCTTCCTCCAGCTCAACAATCTTCTCATCGGTCCTCAGTGTGCGGATGTTGTGTGTTGCCAGGGCCAAAGTTCGTCGGGGGTGGTAGCGATTCCTCTGCCGGGGATTCTTAGCACCCCCTGCTTCGCCGTTACCTGATCCGCTACCTAGACCAGGAATAGCGGAGCTGCCGGGGACTGGGGGCCATGTGCTTGTTGCGTCGATCATGAAAAGGGGGGGGGGGGGGGGGGGGGTTGCCATAATCCCCACGCTTGGCAGGCGGCTTGGGGATCGCAGTTGGGTCACCGATATATGAATGGAATGCTGCTGCCCACTCCTCGGTGTCTGGTCGCAGTTTAAGGACGTACCCGGGTCCAATCTGGAAATCCACCACCCACAAACTGGGTCCTGGCCTCGGAGGCTCTCAGGCCTCGACTACTTGGTCTGTTCAGCGCATGTTTGGAGAGAGGCCAGTTTCCGCTGTCGTGGAAGACGGGTAAACTGGTCCTCGTGAAGAAGCCGGGGCGTCCTGCGGACTCCCCGTCCGCGTACCGGCCCATTGTGCTGCTCGACGAGGTGGGAAAGCTGTTCGAGAGGATAATCTCAGACCGCCTCGTCGGGCACCTGTCTGGAAGAGGGCCGGATTTAGCGGACGGCCAGTTCGGCTTCCGCAGAGGGCGCTCCACGGTGGACGCCATCATGCGCGTGAGGGACCTCACGACGGGGACAGCGTTGGCCGGGAGGCGAGTCGTCGTGGCGGTGTCTCTGGACATCGCCAACGCCTTTAACTCGTTGCCCTGGAGCTGCATTTTGGAGGCACTCCGGTATCACCGGGTGCCTGCCTATCTCCGTCGTGTAGTCGAGGCTTACTTGACGGATAGATGCGTCATCTACCCCGGTCACCGGGGCGTGTGGAATCGGCGAGAGGTGTCGCGCGGTGTCCCACAGGGATCGGTCCTGGGACCTCTCCTGTGGAACATCGGGTACGATTGGGTGCTACGCACCGACCTCCCGAGCGGCGTCAGCATTGTCTGTTATGCTGACGACACGCTGGTGCTGGCGAACGGGAGGTCGCATCAGGCGGCGGCCGACCTGATGTCACAAGCGGTTGCGACAGTCGTTGCAAGGATCCGGCAGTTGGGACTCGAGGTGGCGCTCCACAAGTCCGAGGCCATGTGCTTCTATGGCCGTCGGAGCGCGCCACCTCCAGGTGGGTCCCAAATAACGGCAGGAGGAGTTACCATCGGCGCTATCTATAACTTAGGTCGTCGCGAATCTCCCAGAGAAAAGTTTAAGGAGATCAACATTATGACCGTACCATGTCAATATATTTATGAAAACATTATGTATGTTAGGAAAAACCTACAGCTATTTGTAAAAGTATCTGACAAGCATGACTATCTTACTAGACATAGAAATAGATTAAGTCAGCCTTTATTTAGATTAGCAAAAGTGCATAAGTCGTTCATGGGATTATGTGTTAAATGTTATAATAAAATCCCAACTGAAATACAAAATCTTAATGAAAGTAAATTTAAATTATGTATAAAGAAAGTATTATGTAGGAAAGCATACTACAAACTAAATGATTATATAGAAGATAAAAATGCTTGGAGGGTGGCTGGTTTGACTGCACAGGATAAAAATTGTTAAGGTTAAGAGGAATTTTGATCTCAATTATTAAATTATTCACCATGTTGTTGATTGTTGATAAACTGGATTTTTGTAAATGTGAGAGCCCTGTAACTTATTATAATTGAGTTAGACTTATAGTATATTGGTACTTGTGTCAGTTGGGAGTTGTCATGCTCACTCAGGAGTCTCATTGGCGGTGGCACGGGCACTGGACCGCTCGGTTCCCTATAATATGGTTGAGTTGGGCGGTGCTGGTGTACGTGTCATGTTCGTGAACGGACGCCGCCTATTGGGACTGGTCAACTCGAGACTGTCTAAAGTTGCTGTCCCTGAGGGTTATTTCTTTTTCGGATACTTTGGTTAAACACTAGTGTTACACTGTTCTCACATAATGGAGCTATCTAAATTATGTAACAATGTATTGTAAAAAGTGATTGAAAAAGAGTAACCATGGAGTTTCTTGCTCGTTCTTCTCCATAGGAATCTACACTTTGGAACGAGCAAATAGCTTCACTAGAGGACAGACGGACAGACTGACATATAAAGTTAAACCTTATTATATCTTTTTTGCTTGACGTTCAAAAGTGCCTTTTTTGGTCTATTTGAAATAAAGAATTTGATTTGATTTGATTTGCGTCGAGTCGGCGATGAAGTACCTGGGTCTCGTCCTCGACAGCCGATGGAACTTCACGGAGCATTTTCGTCGTTTGGCCCCTAAGCTAGAACGGTCTGGGGCCGCGCTCAAGCGGCTCCTTCCCAACCTCGGGGGGCCAAACGCCTCCTGCCGGAGGTTGTATATGGGGATTGTGCGATCCATGGCCCTCTACGGTGCCCCTGTGTGGGCGCCGGCCTTGAAGCGGCGGCCGGCTCGTACGCTGGTCGCGTCCCAGAGGGTCATGGCTATTCGAGTAATCCGCGGGTATCGCACGATCTCCGGGGAGGCGGCGAACCTCCTTGCCGGATCACCGCCGTGGGATCTAGAAGCGAAGGCGCTCGCGCGCGTCTACAGTTTGCGCGCAGACGCGCGTCGCCGGGGCGAAGATCCTCTGCCGCGCCAAATTAGTGCGTGGCGGAATGAGCTCCGGCGAGATCTCATGGCAGAGTGGAAACAACGACTGTCGCAACCGAGGGCCGGGCACGCTACCATAGCAGCGGTAAGACCCCTCTTTGAGGAGTGGCTTGAGAGACGCCACGGCGTCCTCACCTTCCACCTGACGCAGGTGCTTACCGGGCACGGCAGCTTCGGTAGGTTCCTGTTTCGGATTCAGCGGGAGGAAACGCCCGAGTGTCGTCATTGTGAGGACCACCTAGAGGATACGGTGGAGCATACGGTAGCGGTATGCCCTGCCTGGGCTGAGCACCGCCGTATCCTCAGGGAAGTGAACGGCGGCGGCGACCTCTCGCGCCCGGCCTTAGTCGAGGCCATGGTGCGGAGTGAGAGGAACTGGGACGCCGTCTCCTCCTTTTGTGAAGCAGTCATGCTCGCAAAGAGAGAGGCGGCCCGCGTGAGGGAGCAATCCTCCTCCTCACGCCCCAGCAGCCGCAACTGGCGACACTACGGGCGTCGGGGATCGAGGGACGATCTCCGGCCACCGTAAGTACGGGCCTGCGGTCGGCGAGTAAGGGCCGCTCGCCGCCCGACCAGAACCAGGCCCGAGCGTACGGCGCGTAGCGTTCCGCGCGCGCCTCAAAGAGCCATTCGACCACCACAGACGGGGCCCTAAAGGGCTGATGTTCAGCCGGGGTTGCGGGGTAAGCGCAATGAGGTACCGCGACCTCGGCACAGAGCAGGAGAAGGAACAGGGGGGTTTTAGTCAGTAAGAGTCTGACACTCCCTCCTGCCCGGCCCTGGGCGGGAGAAGTCATTTGATGATTTTCCCCTCACAAAAAAAAAAAAAAACCACCCACAAACTATTTTAAAACTCGAGAAATGAACATGAACGAGTGTGTGACATATGACGACTCATATTACAATTATTATTACGAACCGGAGTACAATTACTATGCAGACTACAACGACAGTGAAATTGACCCCGGTATCACCGCTGACTCGACTTATTACAACGTGACAACAGACGACGAGGTATTTAATGAATCACATGCTCTGAATGACTATGCTCAGCAGGATTTTCAAGAGGCTTCAACGTCACACAGACCAAAATAGAATTAAACCTTCAAACCCAGAGACAACTTCCCTATATACAGATTAGAAATCCACCTTTAAAACTTTTGATAGACACGGGTGCCAATCAATCCTTTATTAACCCCGAAGTTGTTGAAAAATACTTTGTTGCATTTCCCCTAAACTTCGATCCCTTCGAGGTAACAAATATACATGTAACTAGCAGGAACGATTATTCTATTACTTTGCCATGTTTTACCGAGTTTAATGATGCCAATCCGATGAAACTATTTATCTACCGATTTCACGACTATTTCGATGGCCTCATCGGTTTAGACCTGTTGAATAACTGGGAAGCCCGTATAGATCTGAGAGAAAATATATTGGTAACCCGATTCGCGATAAATTCCATTCTAATGTATAACTCGTGTAACGTAAACTTATATGAGGATATTATATCAGCCGGGAGTACTAAAGTCATTCGAATTCCTATTGATATACCAGACGGCGATGCTTTCATTAGGGAACAAATCCTTTGTAACTGCATAATTCACGAGTGTATTACCACCGTAAAAAACAATCGTGGTTACCTAGAAATCGAAAACCCGACACCAAATGACGTCATAATCTCTCTCGACCGCCCGGCGCACGCGGAATTATTCAATACCGAGTGCATTAGCACTCAACAACCAACGACACGCGTTCAGGACGTAATCTCGCGTTTAAGAACGGATCACCTTAACCCGGAGGAAAAGGCTAATTTAATAGCTCTTTGTTCTCGTTACGCAGACGTCTTTTACATCGAAGGTGAAGGACTAACATTTACGAATAAAATAAAGCATCGAATAAGAACTATCGATGATATTCCCATACATGCTAAAAACTACCGGTACCCATTTATACACCGCCAAGAAGTTAGGGACCTAATAGAATGCTAGAACAAGGTATCATACGACCATCAGAATCCGCATGGAGCTCGCCTATTTGGGTAGTTCCAAAAAAGATTGATGCCCCAGGGAAACAAAAGTGGCGTCTAGTTGTTGATTTTCGTGAACTAAACGAAAAGACATTAGACGACAAGTACCCCATACCCAACATCAACGACGTTCTAGACAAACTAGGAAAATGACAAACTTTACGACTTTGGATTTGGCAAGTGGATTCTACCAAGTGGAAATGGATCCCCAGGATATCGAAAAGACCGCATTCAATGTGGAGCACGGTCATTTTGAATTCCTTAGAATGCCAATGGGACTTAAGAATTCTCCGTCCACGTTCCAACGCGTAATGGACAATGTTCTAAGAGGACTTCAAAACGAAATATGTCTAGTCTATTTGGATGACATAATCGTTTTTAGCACATCCCTCCAGGAACATATGATTAATCTCGAAAAAGTTTTTCAGAGACTTCGAGAGTCCAACTTTAAAATCCAGATGGACAAATCGGAGTTCCTTAAACTCGAAACAGCATATCTAGGCCACATCATCAGTAAAGACGGCATTAAACCAAACCCCGATAAAATATCCGCAATTAAAAAGTATCCCATCCCAAAAACTCCGAAGGAAATTAAACAATTCTTAGGACTCTTAGGATATTACCGGAAATTTATTCCTGACTTTGCCCGGACTACTAAACTACTAACTCAATGTTTTTATAATAACTATCGTGAGACATACTAAATTAACTAAAATTCGCGGGTTACTCACGTGTAAATGTTGAGAAAAGCTCTACTAGTTTCGAACCACAGAGGGGTTCTTCCTCATGAGCAGCGTGCGCGGACGCGGCGACGTCGCGCAGCCTACTGGTTATCCTTGGCGCCTGCATCGCTGTTGATGGTTGCGCTGCGGCGAGTCCAACGCGCCATCTGCCGGATACCACGCGCGTTTGCTGCCATCTCCGGCGGCGGCGCGTGTGACGATGTTGAGGCGCACGGTACGTTCACCAGTGGCGCGGGTAGTGGGTTCGATTCCGGGCCCGGCACAAAGTCTGTGTTACATATGACGCTTACTGTGTCACACTCCAGACTGGATACGCTTCGGACCGACGTAGTCTCAGCCACCATCCCTGTTGAAGCACGGACGTCGGCTAATCTCGATGGCCTCTCGCACTTTTCGCGGAACGAAGTATTTCTCCCTCGCTAGTACGGAGACCTTATCAAAACGTATGAAGTGAGCCGCATCCGTGCCGCAAACATGTTCAGCCACAGCCGATGCCTGGATGTCCATCTTCTTCACGCTACGTATATGTTCCTATTTTATCACCTATTGGTATAATATTACCTATTGGTTTATCAAAGTCCGCGGGACAGCGGCTAGGTGGGAGGGATGATGATGTGAGTCAGCTCGTAAGTATCGGTCTGTGTGTGTCGGTTTTCGATACACTGTGTGTGACAATCGACCACTTTCTTCTCGTCTTACGAGGACATCCAAGAACGGCAACATCCCTTCTCTCTCTTCTTCAGTGGTGAATTGTATACTGCCGTGCACTGAGTTCAAGTGTCCCACAAATTCAGCTACATGTTCCCGGTTGATGATTGCGAATACGTCATCGACGTACCTCCACCAGTATCGCGGTCGCACCGGGGCGGATGCCAAGGCTTGGCCCTCAAACATCCGCCACTACAACGGCAGTATACAATTCACCACTGAAGAAGAGAGAGAAGGGATGTTGCCGTTCTTGGATGTCCTCGTAAGACGAGAAGAAAGTGGTCGATTGTCACACACAGTGTATCGAAAACCGACACACACAGACCGATACTTACGAGCTGACTCACATCATCATCCCTCCCACCTAGCCGCTGTCCCGCGGACTTTGATAAACCGGGCGCTGAGTCTATGCGATCCACAGTACATTGACGACGAATTTCACCATTTAAAAAGGGTACTGGAGAACAATGGATACAACTGGCGTCAATGTACTCGACTAGCGAGCAGCTCGAGTAGGAAGCGACCAGCAGTTGCGGAGCGGACTCCAGCGTTCTTACCCTACGTGAAAGGAGTAACCGACAGAATCGGACACCTGCTGCAACGTAAATATAGCATCAGGACGATCTTCCGCCCACCCGGTCAGCTGAGACAACTGCTACGCTCGCCAAAGGATAAGGATCCACTAGCTGTGCCCGGTGTGTACATTATACCTTGCGACTGTGGCTCAAGTAACATCGGAGAAACTCGGCGCAACATCACAACCAGGCTAAAGGAACATATACGTAGCGTGAAGAAGATGGACATCCAGGCATCGGCTGTGGCTGAACATGTTTGCGGCACGGATGCGGCTCACTTCATACGTTTTGATAAGGTCTCCGTACTAGCGAGGGAGAAATACTTCGTTCCGCGAAAAGTGCGAGAGGCCATCGAGATTAGCCGACGTCCGTGCTTCAACAGGGATGGTGGCTGAGAATACGTCGGTCCGAAGCGTATCCAGTCTGGAGTGTGACACAGTAAGCGTCATATGTAACACAGACTTTGTGCCGGGCCCGGAATCGAACCCACTACCCGCGCCACTTGTGAACGTACCGTGCGCCTCAACATCGTCACACGCGCCGCCGCCGGAGATGGCAGCAAACGCGCGTGGTATCCGGCAGATGGCGCGTTGGACTCGCCGCAGCGCAACCATCAACAGCGATGCAGGCGCCAAGGATAACCAGTAGGCTGCGCGACGTCGCCGCGTCCGCGCACGCTGCTCATGAGGAAGAACCCCTCTGTGGTTCGAAACTAGTAGAGCTTTTCTCAACATTTACACGTGAGTAACCCGCGAATTTTAGTTAATTTACTAACTCAATGTTTAAAAAAGGGACGAAAAATTAACCTTGATCCGGAATATATTAATTGTTTTGAAAAATGTAAGACTCTTTTGACAAATGACCCTATCTTGCAGTACCCAGACTTCAGTAAAGAATTTAACCTGACTACAGACGCTACGAATGTAGCCATCGGAGCTGTACTATCCCAAGGACCTATAAATTCGGACAAACCTATCTGTTACGCATCCCGAACTCTAAATGAAAGCGAGATGAACTATAGCACAATAGAGAAGGAGTTACTTGCTATAGTATGGGCTACGAAATATTTTAGACCCCATTTATATGGACGTAAATTTAAAATTTTAACTGACCACAAACCACTTCAGTGGATGATGAACATGAAAGAACCCAATTCCCCACTGACCAGATGGAGACTTAGCGAATATGACTTCTCAATCATTTACAAGAAAGGAAAATCCAACACAAATGCCGATGCCCTCTCTCGCATTGAAATTTACACCAAAGAAGCCATGACCTTAATGGAGGAAATTGACGAACTTAATTCTCTAATGGGTAATCCATCCGAGACCATCCTTGGTAAACCAAGCTCTTCTACTGAAACGGTACATACAAGTGCTGAGAACCCCATCTTAGAAATACCCATAACCGACGAACCATTGAATAAGTTTATCAGACAAATATGTTTTACTATTGTAAACGACATTAAGAAACGACCCGCAGTTAGTAAACCCTTTGACACCCATACACGCATAAGTATCCAGCTATCTGAATCTAATTTAGAGGAGGATGTGATCTGTGCCGTAAAAGAGTACGTTATCCCTAAAGTTAAAACCGCTATTCTAATTAGTCCACCGTTAGGCATGTACTCGGTTATACCAATTATACAGGACAAGTTCAAGAGTTCATCCTTGAATCTCGTCTTAACAAAAACCGAATTAGAAAATGTCAAGGATTATCTTCGACAACAGGAGATAATACGACACTACCACGACGGTAAAACTAACCACCGTGGAATTACCGAGTGTTATCTGGCCTTATCTCGAAAATATTACTGGCCTAAGATGAAGGACCAAATAACTAAATTTATAAATGAATGTACGGTGTGCGGTCAGGCCAAGTATGACCGAAATCCGATAAGACCCCAATTTAATGTAGTACCACCAGCTACCAAGCCTTTTGAGATAATCCACATGGATCTATTTAGTGTACAGGGTGAAAAATACGTAACTTTTATCGACGTATTCACTAAATACGGACAAGCATACCATCTACGTGACGGAACAGCCCTTAGCATATTGCAAGCCCTATTGCAATATTGTACCCATCACGGTGTCCCCTTAACTATAATCACTGACAATGGAACTGAGTTCACGAACCAACTGTTTATGGAATTCACTAGACTGCGTAAAATAAACCATCATAGGATACTTGCTCACTCTCCTAATGACAATGGAAATATAGAACGTTTCCACTCAACTATTCTAGAACACCTTAGACTTCTAAAGTTACAACACAAAGGAGAACCTATCATCAACCTTATTCCCTATGCTATAAGAGCTTATAACAGCTCTATACATAGTTTTACGCGATGCCGCCCCTTTGACTTACTGACTGGACACTTTGACCCTAGAGACTGCAATGATATTGATATTACACAGCATTTATTACAACAGTATACCCAAGCCCATAGAGATAAAATGAAACAAGTCTATGACATTATCAACTCGTCATCACTTGCTAATCATACCGCAATAATCGAGAAAAGAAATGAAACCCGTGAACCCGAGATAGAATATGCACCTCAACAGCAAATTTTTATAACAAACCCTCTTGCTAGCCGACAGAAAACCGCCCCGCGATACACACAGGACACGGTTTTAGCCGACCTACCAATTCATATTTATACATAAAAAAAACGTGGCCCCATAGCAAAGTCTACACTTAAGCGTGTACCTAAATCAGCAAAATTGTTACAGGATTCTGCTGATAATAATCCTCCCAATGACTCGGTTGCCATTGAAGAAGAAAAAAAAAATCCTCCCAATGTCGCGACCTCAGGAGATAAGACTTGAAAGCCTTGATGACGGACCAGGACTACTACCCTTTAAACTTGGGCAAATGAAATTTACGACTCATCATCATACTTTCATACAATACGTACAACTAAGTGATATCGAATCCCATGTTCACTCCCTTCAAACTCAACTAACGATATGTCAAAATCAAATGACTAATGAAACTTATACATTATACGAAATCCAATTAGAGTATCTTACTAACAAACTTGGCAATGTCCTGAAACAATTACAATCTTTAGAGCCCAATAGAGTGAAAAGAGGTCTTGTAAACGGACTAGGTTCAATAATAAAAAGCCTAACCGGGAACCTTGATCACGAGGATGCACTAAAGTATAATCAGGCAATTATAATCTTAGAACGCAATCAAAATAAATTAGTGACAGAATTCAACGACCACATCAGTATCAGCAAGGAGTGGATGTCCAAGTACAATAGCGTTATTACACAAATAGTACAAAACCAGGATAGAATTAACACCACCTTAGAGACCATATTACAAAGTAATGCCTTACAGGAGAATAGCTTAATAAAATATGCTCATTTTGCCCAACTACTAGAAATTATAAGCGACAACGTAGAGGACTTAACTCAGGAACTAATTAGGATAGAAAATAATTTAGCTTTTATTCGTGCGAGTAGTACTCACCACTCTATAATAGATATAGAAGTACTAGAGTCAATGATAAGAAAACTTAAAACTATTTACGCCGAAGAGCAAATTATAGATTTAGAACTTAGTAATTATTATGATATTATAAAACCGGGATCATATTACGTAGATAAGCAAATAGTATTCGTATTTAAGTTTCCTATCTTTTCTAAAAATAGTTTCGATTTTTATAGACTTTCTGTGGTACCTAATAAACACGCACAGGCTCTTATTCCACCCTTTCCCTTCCTTGCAACTAACGAGATGTTACATGTGTACATAGAGGCTGAATGCCCGAAGTTAAAAAACTGGTACCTCTGTGAGAAGGACATCACCCACCAAACTCGCACCAAAGCTGACTGCATCCAGGAGCTGATCACCAACCAAGTTCTACAAGATTCCTGCAAGTTTACCACTGTAACCTTGACAAGAGAAGCCATGGAAAAGCTCGACGACCAACACTACGCTCTATCCTTTCCTCAAGAGACGAAAGTACAACCAACTTGCAATCAGAAAGACTACACATCACTCCAGGGTAGTTATCTTGCTACGATCCCCGTTGGATGTTACCTAAAATGTGAAGAATTCACTATTACAAACATCTACGATGAAATTAATGGCCAACCCTTGAAGTTAATGAAGATACCCTATGACACTAAAAAACAAGCTACTACGTCCACCCATGTCAATCTGAACTCTATTGATCTTCAAGGATTACACAGCATCCAAGACCAACTTATGATCCAGACTCCTGTTGAACTCGAGAACACACCTACCGATGCACTTTACCACACTACAATACCATTCTATGGAATACTATTAAGTGCAAGCGTACTCGTTATCATATTAATGCGCCGACACTACCTAAGCAGATGTTCTAACACTTTAAAGGAAGATCAGCAACCACCAGTTCCAGTCCTGGAAAGGAATGAAAGTCCTGACAATCTTCCGGCAACATTTTCACTGAACGTGCTAAAATAGTCGCCGTTCTAAGGGGGGAGGAATTACATAGTGCTACCACATGAAGACCGCTGACGTTGCATCCGCATAAAATATTTATTAATAAAGTAAATCGCTGATGCACCTACTTTGTCCATCGGTTTTGCAACTTCCTGTTATTCCATTAATTGTAAGAATGATCATTCTATCGTCCCACTTCGAACTAGAATCATCATTCATAGGGTTAATTTTGTAATAATTATTCAGTAATTAAATTAGTTTAAAATCATTTTGGTTTTTTTTCAATCCTCCAATTGCAGCAAACGTAATTAACCGAGGTATAACTTTTTATCTTCTCTGTGTTTATGTAGATCGATGTTTTTCATTGTGTATTGTTTTGACTTTTTATATCAACATGCCATGTTTCGTTTATATTTTTTTTTCTGTGTTGATGTCGGCTGGTTGGTGGTGCAGGGTTGTACAACCTTTTTTAGGTCAAGCAAACTATTTTCGCGAAATTTATAAATTCTTAGTTTATAATAATTATTTATGCGCATACCTATAGTATACCTATTTATATATTTGTTTATATACATTCAGTCAACAAAGTATCGGGAATGAATGTTTTTTTATGGTTCCAAATTCGATTTTTTTTTTGTTGTTGTTAGATTGGCATAACTGTTTTCCATTTTGGCGCGGAATTTGAGTTGCATCTGTTATTTATATTAAAAACAGTGCTGTTTTTAGTTCTATAATATCTAGTGTGTATTGCGAATTTCATAATGGACAAAAACATCGAACAAAGAGTTTGTCTTAAATTTTGCATCGCCAATGAAATTTCGTGTTCGGAGGCACTCAAAATGTTACAGAAGGCTTACGGTGAATCGACTTTATCAAAAACACGTGCTTATGAGTGGTACAAAGGGTTCAAAAGCGGTCGTGATGTGATAGAAGATTTGCCTCGTTCTGGTAGGCCATCAACGTCTGCAACTGAAGTTAACATCGCAAAAGTGAAGGAAATAGTGACTGAAAATCCTCATTCAAGTTTGAGAGAGATGGCCGCCGAACTTTCTGTATCTCACGAGTCGATCCGTACCATTTTAACAAATAATTTGGGTATGAAACGTGTTGCCGCTCGGCTAGTCCCAAAAAGACCTGAATTTTCTTCAAAAACTAAATCGCATGAAAGTCGCTGAGGACATGCTAGAACGAGTCAATACCGACCCAACATTCATGAAGCGCATTGTTACTGGTGACGAGACGTGGGTTTACGAGTTTGACATGCAAACTAGTCAACAAGCTTCGGAATGGCGCCTTCCAACTGAACCAAAACCGAAAAAACCACGTCAAAGTCGATCAAAAGTCAAAGTCATGTTGACTGTTTTCTTTGACTATCGCGGTGTTGTGCACTCAGAATTCTTGCCCGAAGGTCAAACGGTAAATAAAGAATATTATTTGAGCGTTATGCGGCGTTTAAGAGGACAAATTCGACGAAAAAGGCCAGAAATGTGGAAAGAAAATTCTTGGATTTTGCATCACGATAATGCGCCTTCGCACAAGGCCATCATTGTAAACGATTTTTTGTCCAAACACTCAACAAACACCATCGAGCAGCCACCATATTCACCAGATATCGCTCCAGCCGACTTCTTTCTTTTTCCCACACTCAAATTACCCCTTCGTGGCACCCGTTTTCAATCGTTAGAAGACATAAAGGAGAATTCACGGCGAGCACTGAACTCAATTGCAGAAACAGCGTTTAAAAAAAGTTTCGATGATTGGATTATTCGTTGGCGTAAGTGTATCGTTTCTGAAGGAGCATACTTTGAAGGTGATAAAATAAATTTAGATGAATAACAAACATTTTGTGTATTATTGACTTTTTCCCGGTACTTTCTTGACAGAGTAGTATATATATATATATATTGGTGTTCATGTCTGATGACGATTCATTTTTAACAGCCAATTTATCTTCAGAAAACGATAGCTTTTGCTCGATTAGCGACTCCTTGACTGATTTTATTCACAATACTTTTGTCGATAAAAATAACCGCTTGTTCAATGTCTGTCATATAAATGCACAAAGCATTCCAAGCCACCACAGCGAACTATTTGATACATTCAAAAACAGCAATGTCCACGCCATCCTGATATCCGAAACTTGGCTAAAACCAGCACTGCCGTCCACAACTTATGCTCTCCCAGGTTACGTCCTTATAAGGAATGACCGGACTGTTAGGAGAGGGGGTGGTGTGGGTATATACCTGCGCAGCGAGTTCACGTATAAGGTCCTCTTCGCTTCTCCTTCTGACTGTCCTGCGGAGTACCTTTTCCTTGAAGTTGGTAGCCAAGGGGGGAAAATTGTATTGGGTGTTACTTACTGTCCTCCTACCGTGGATTATTTCACCGACTTCGAATCGGTTCTTGAATCTTTGGGTTCTGAGTACACTCATAACATAATCATGGGCGATTTTAACACCAATCTCCTATCCCATGAATCCCATCGGTCCCGTAAACTCCTTCACATTATAGAATCAGCCAATTTCCATGTATTAGCTCTAAATCCCACCCACCACAACATCATGGGTGATGATTCTTGGCTGGATCTAATCCTTACCTCTAATCCTGCCCTTGTATCCTGTCATGGTCAACATGACGCTCCAGGATTTTCTCACCATGACCTCATCTTCCTATCCTACATCCTAAAACCGCCCAGGGTCAGACAGGGTGTGTACAGGCGTTGTTTGCATGGGTGGATGAAGCAAAGTTGCAAAGGGATGCATCATTGATAGACTGGGAGCCTCTAATGGAGGCGACTGGGATCGATGAGAAAGTTAAAATTTTTAACACAACTGTGACTAATTTGTATGACCACCACGCTCCCCTCAGGAAAGTAAGAATAAAGCGGCCGCCTGCCCCATGGATGACGCGGGGGATAAGGATGGTAATGCGGCGCCGAGACCGTGCTTTTCGTATGCATCGAAGGGATACAGTGTGCGTACAGAAGAAAATTGGGCAGCTTATAAGATTGCAAGAAATAGGTGTAACCAGATGGTACGCAACGCTAAGCGCCGCCATGTTCTCGAAAATATCTCTAATTCCTCTTTCGCTGATATCTGGAAATTCCTTGGAACTCTAGGTATGGGCAAAGCGCAATATCCAGGCCTTCCCAACTCGATTGACTTAGATGATCTCAACAAACATTTCTCCACAGTCCCTCTTATGGATCATCTAGTCAAAAAACGCACCGTGGACTTTATTTCTGGTCTGATGCGTCCCAACATCTCTCATCCTTTTCTCTTCGTACCAGTTGAGTCGTCGGAGGTCCGTAAGATAATCCTATCCATCAAGTCCAAAGCGGTAGGTTGTGATAACATTTCTCGCCATATGATCTTTAATATCTTGGACCACCTCCTGCCAGCTTTAACTCACATCATAAATTATTCCCTCTTTTCCGGAACCTTCCCATCCCTGTGGCGTAATGCCTATTTCCGTCCTCTTCCGAAAGTCTCTGTCCCTACTATTCCCTCTCATTTTCGGCCTATATCTATACTCCCGTTCCTATCCAAAGTCCTTGAAGCCTTTGTACATAAGCAGCTATCCAGATTCATTTACATGAATGGGCTTATCAGCCCTCTACAATCTGGATTCAGGCCTGGGCATAGCACGGTTTCCGCTCTCCTTAAAGTGACTGGCGATATTAGAGCGGGCCTTGAGGACTCCAAGGCCACTATTCTGGTTTTGGTTGATTTTTTGAACGCTTTCAATATGGTCAGTCACGATATCCTTTTAGCAATCTTATCCCATCTTGCGATCTCTGGCAAACCACTGGAATGGTTCTCTTCCTATCTTCAGGAGCGTCAACAGTCCATTAAGCTTGATGGTTTCATCTAATTGGTGTAAATTGGAAACTGGCGTTCCTCAAGGCGGTATACTATCTCCTCTTTTATTTTCCATCTTCATTAATTTTATAACTTCCCAACTTCAGTGTGCGTACCATCTGTATGCTGATGACTTGCAGCTATACTGTCATGCTAATATTGATAGGCTGTCCGATGCAATCACGATGATCAATAACGACTTGGGTACCATTAAGGACTGGTCTGAAATGTTTGGCATAGCGGTGAATCCTCTTAAATGCCATGCAATCGTCATAGGCAGCCCTCGTACTTTGAGCGGAATGGACTCAAATTTACCGAATATTGTCTTTGACAGTGCCACAATCCCACTTAGTTGTGAAGTTAAGGATCTGTGCCTGTACATTGACAGTCATTTGAAGTGGCATACTCATGTCGCTAGTGTATGTAAAAGGGTCACCGGATCCCTGCGGACACTGTATCGCCTGAAGAATTTGCTTCCGTCTGCTACGAAAGCAATGCTGGTGCAGGCCTTGGTTTTTCCTATTATAGATTATGCTGATGTTTGTTACTACGACCTGAATGCTGATCTACTCAATAAACTCGACCGACTTCTTAACAACTGCATTCGATTCGTTTTCAACCTGCGTAAATATGATCATGTTTCTGCACATCGGTTGCAATTGAAGTGGTTGCCCATACGCCAGCGCAGGGAGCAAAGGGCGCTAACCACTCTGTTCTCTTTCCTCAACTCACCTTATTCGCCTAGCTATCTATCCTCTTACTTTCAATACTTGTGCGCAAACCACAGCAAAAATCTTCGTTCTTCCCATAACCGTCTTCTCCAATGTCCCACTCACCGCACTGATTTCCTCCACTCCTCCTTTTTTGTCCAGTCTGTCTTGCTGTGGAATGCGCTCCCCCCGGATGTCAGGATGGTGTCTAGTCGCTTGACTTTTAAACAAAAGGTTCGTGAGCTTTTATTGAAAGGTTTGGCTAAATCGTGACCACCATACATTATTATTAATAAGTATTAGTATATGTATGTATATAGTATATGTATGTATATAGTATATATATGTAGATGTTATTTATTATTATATAATATAATTTGAGTATGAATGTAGGTATATATTAGGGATATAGTAACTTGTACGTTAACCATTATTACGACCATTGGCTCATCTCTGCATCACCCAAGGTTTGACTGGTAGAAAATGCCTTAGGCATTAAGTCCGCCTATGTACCCATTGTGCATGAAGTTTAAATAAATAAATAAATAACAAAACGACTAGAATGGTGCGTAGAAAAGAATAAATTGTTATCTCAGTACACTTCTGGTTTTAGAAGAGGGCAGTCATGTCAGGATTGCCTAGTTAAATTAGTTAGCCAGATTTATGTAGGATTTTCGAATAAGGTTCCAACTATAGCTTGTTTCTTAGACATATCAAACGCCTACAATAATGTACTAGTAGACTCTTTAATTAATACATTAGATAATATAGGAGCTGGACAAAAAATATGTAAATATTTATGGAACTTCTTAAGCGAAAGACATCTGATGATGAGAGACGAGACCAAACAACATAATTATTTTATTAGATACACTGATAGAGGCCTAGCTCAAGGAGACCCAATCTCCCCCCTGCTTTTTAATGTGGTAACGATGATTTGTTTTCATGAGATCAAAAATGTAAGTATGTGTCAATACGCAGATGATTTTGTTTTTTACTGTTCTAATAAGAATCTTAATCAAAGTAAACATGAATTACAGTTAGCATTAAATACATTTTGTAATATTTTGGATGATATAGGCTTAGAATTATCAGCAACTAAGTCTAAATTATGTATTTTCAATAGGGGATATAAATAACTAGAAATAGATTTAAGCATAAATGGGCATAGTTTGCAGCCAGTAAATAATTATAAATATTTGGGAGTTTGGTTAGACAGTTCATTACGTTGGAGCAAACATATCAATGAGATTATTGAAAAAGTACAGAGGAACTTAAATTTACTCAAAGTCTTGGCTGGCAGTGCTTGGGGCTTGCATCCTAAACACTTGAGGCACATATACTTAGCCTTAATAAGAAGTCGCATAGACTATAGCAGCTTTTTATATGATGTAAGTGCAAAGTGCCATCTGGATAAGCTAAATAAGCTTCAAAATCAGGCCTTAAGAACATTAGGAGGTTTTATTAAGACTGCACCCATCCACGTTATGGAAAATGAGCTATGTGTAGCCCCACTATATCTACGGAGAAAATATTTAGGTTATACATTTTGTTTAAGAGCAAGATCCATGGAAAACAGTATAACTATTGCTTTGTTAGAGGAACTTCACACTCTTCGACAGAATCATTATTGGAATAATAAAAAAATCCCGCTCTTGGTTTCGTTATACATTCAGTCAACAAGTATCGGGAATGAATGTTTTTTTTATGGTTCCAAATTCGATTTTTTTTTTGTTGTTGTTAGATTGGCATAACTGTTTTCCATTTTGGCGCGGAATTTGAGTTGCATCTGTTATTTATATTAAAAACAGTGCTGTTTTTAGTTTTATAATATCTAGTGTGTATTGCAAATTTCATAATGGACAAAAACATCGAACAAAGAGTTTGTCTTAAATTTTGCATCGCCAATGAAATTTCGTGTTCGGAGGCACTCAAAATGTTACAGAAGGCTTACGGTGAATCGACTTTATCAAAAACACGTGCTTATGAGTGGTACAAAGCGTTCAAAAGCGGTCGAGATGTGATGGAAGATTTGCCTCGTTCTGGTAGGCCATCAACGTCTGCAACTGAAGTTAACGTCGCAAAAGTGAAGGAAATAGTGACTGAAAATCCTCATTCAAGTTTGAGAGAGATGGCCGCCGAACTTTCTGTATCTTACGAGTCGATCCGTACCATTTTAACAAATAATTTGGGTATGAAACGTGTTGCCGCTCGGCTAGTCCCAAAAGACCTGAATTTTCTTCAAAAACTAAATCGCATGAAAGTCGCTGAGGACATGCTAGAACGAGTCAATACCGACCCAACATTCATGAAGCGCATTGTTACTGGTGACGAGACGTGGGTTTACGAGTTTGACATGCAAACTAGTCAACAAGCTTCGGAATGGCGCCTTCCAACTGAACCAAAACCGAAAAAAACCACGTCAAAGTCGATCAAAAGTCAAAGTCATGTTGACTGTTTTCTTTGACTATCGCGGTGTTGTGCACTCAGAATTCTTGCCCGAAGGTCAAACGGTAAATAAAGAATATTATTTGAGCGTTATGCGGCGTTTAAGAGGACAAATTCGACGAAAAAGGCCAGAAATGTGGAAAGAAAATTCTTGGATTTTGCATCACGATAATGCGCCTTCGCACAAGGCCATCATTGTAAACGATTTTTTGTCCAAACACTCAAACACCATCGAGCAGCCACCATATTCACCAGATATGGCTCCAGCCGACTTCTTTCTTTTTCCCACACTCAAATTACCCCTTCGTGGCACCCGTTTTCAATCGTTAGAGACATAAAGGAGAATTCGCGGCGAGCACTGAACTCAATTCCGGAAACAGCGTTTAAAAAAAGTTTCGATGATTGGATTATTCGTTGGCGTAAGTGTATCGTTTCTGAAGGAGCATACTTTGAAGGTGATAAAATAAATTTAGATGAATAACAAACATTTTGTGTATTATTGACTTTTTCCCGGTACTTTATTGACAGAGTAGTATAATGAAGTAAAAGAATATAATATAGCAGCTTCAAATCCCTTGTTGATGTTTACTCTGAGGGCATAGATGACCAATATTAATATTCACGAAGTAATTATATGTAACTTAGATGTAGTTAAACTATCTAAACAAAAATATGACACTAATCTGTTAAAATTCGATATTATTAGAGAGTTACAGTTGAAGTTCTTTGGATGGCTTAGTATATTTACTGATGGGTCGAAGAGTGTAGAAGGTCATGGAGCTGCTTTTTATGTAATTAGTGAATCAATAAGCTGTGGAAATAATTGTTTTAAAATAGATAAGGATGTTTCCATAATGACGCTGGAGCTCATTGCAATATCTGAAGCACTAACATATTGTAACAGCTGTCAACATAAAAATATTGTTATTTGCACAGATAGCAAAAGTTCCTTACGACATTTGGCTCGATGCGCCTCTGGTCGCAGAGGTGTATCGCTAGCCTAATTTATTTTAGCTAAAATAGATGAACTAATTCGTAAAGGTGTAACTTTGAGATTGCAATGGATTCCATCGCATATTGGAATACAGGGCAATGAAAGGGCTGACAGGTTGGCAAAATATGCGGTTAAATATGGAAAGAAAATGAATGTGATTTTGGAGTATTCGGAACTTATATCTAAATATAAAAATAAATGTTATGACGAATGGAAGGAATATTTTGACAAGCGCTCATTGGATAAAGGGATCTGGTACAAAACCATTCAGAGTCAGCCTTTTCGAGTGCCTTGGTTCGTAGATAGTCATGTAAGTATAAAATTTGTTGTTATAGCTCACAGACTCAGATCTGGACACATTCCATGTAATAAGTTTGCTTTCATGATGAAGAAAACGAATTCGCCCAACTGTGTACAGTGTGGAGTTGTTGAAGACCTGCACCACTTATTGATGGAATGTGTTCGATATGAGCCTGAGAGAAATGACTTGTTTTTTTTTTTTGTGAGGGGAAAATCATCAAATGACTTCTCCCGCCCAGGGCCGGGCAGGAGGGAGTGTCAGACTTTTACTGACTAAAAACCCCCCTGTTCCTTCTCCTGCTCTGTGCCGAGGTCGCGGTACCTCATTGCGTTTACCCCGCAACCCCGGCTGAACATCAGCCCTTTAGGGCCCCGTCTGTGGTGGTCGAATGGCTCTTTGAGGCGCGCGCGGAACGCTACGCGCCGTACGCTCGGGCCTGGTTCTGGTCGGGCGGCGAGCTGCCCTTACTCGCCGACTGCAGGCCCGTGCTTACGATGGCCGGAGATCGTCCCTCGATCCCCGACGCCCGTAGTGTCGCCAGTTGCGGCTGCTGGGGCGTGAGGAGGAGGATTGCTCCCTCACGCGGGCCGCCTCTCTCTTTGCGAGCATGACTGCTTCACAAAAGGAGGAGACGGCGTCCCAGTTCCTCTCACTCCGCACCATGGCCTCGACTAAGGCCGGGCGCGAGAGGTCGCCGCCGCCGATCACTTCCCTCAGGATACGGCGGTGGACTTGTTTAGGGTCTTGAAGTTGAACAGACTTGATGTAGGAACATTCCACAACATTTTATCTAAACCGAATAGCGATGATGCGAAGAGTCTGTTTAGATTCATGGCCTTGATATGAGCAGAATGTATATATTTAGGATACGATGGGACTGACATACCCATAGTGATTATAAATGTCCCTAAATAAATTAAGAATAAAAAAAATATATATGTAAAAAAACTATGACCTTAATATTTCATCTAATTGTCCGATAAAATACAGTACTCATGAACACAGAGCGCAAAGCGAATTCGGAAATAGTAAAATGCCTACATAATTACGCGCCAAACACGTGCCGCTCCTGTCACTAAGGAAACGAGCGCGCAAGCCCCGCCCCTTTCCTTTGTTATGTCGCCGACTGTGCCGAATATGTAGGTATCGGCTCGCGGGTGCATGCCAGAAGACCTCCCCGTGGTGCACCCTGGGTACGGGCGACAGTCTCCCTAACGGGATGGTGACAGGGTTGGACTGACTGTCGCCCGCAGCAAACTTCTGGCCGGGCGGAGAACCCGGTCGGGTTCTAGAAGCAACCGGCTCTATGCCAGCATAGGGTCTACGCCTCCGTGGGGGCGTTCCTCCGCACGACTCTCTGGACTTAGCAGAGAGCGGGGCGGAGAAACAAGGGCGGTGCTCGTTGTGCAAATACCCTGCCAATGAGTAGCATCGGAGCACTAGCTGCGCCCGACTGCACCCGTCGATATCGTAATCCGGGAAGAGATCATGGTCATATTTTATGACTCGGACCGGAACGAGGGTCTTGGCTTAACCACCCGGACCGCGAGGAAGATAACCTCTATAAAATTTTTAACCTCTATTAAATTGATTCTAGTAAAGAACTCAATAAAATATAAAGAAAGGCAAGACATTGCTCTGCTGTCAATTGAACACACAACAGAGTTGTCCTATGTTGAGCTGGATAGGCATATTGTAGTATGTGTTTATAGGCCTCCTAACTAGGGTTGCCATTCGTCCCGATATATCGGGACTGTCGCCGTCATTTGGCCTTCTGTCCCGACGTCCCGACAAAACACTATTACGTCCCGTTTTATCGCGCGGTCAATGCAATTTAAATACGCGCGCCAAATTAGGTACTCGGAGCGCGGTTGTGACGTCGCGTCGCGTGTACCGCGTTGGGGAAGGGAGAAAGGTGCCCCCCGCACCCTGGCCCCGCCACGTGCTATCGCAGTACAGCGAGCGAGCGAGTCAGTGTCATACATTGAGTGAGAAGCTTGTACTTTCGCATTGTTGATTGTTTAATGTTCTTGTTTTCATCACAAAAATGTCTACAACAAGAAAAAGAAAATGCCATTTTTCGGATGAATATACAAAAGAATGGAGTTTTATAAAGAAAGGACGTACAAATGAAGAAGCGTTGTGTGATATTTGTCACTGTTTCATATCAGTAACTCACGGAGGTAAGGCTGACGTTAAACATCATATTTCTACGGCTAGCCACAAAAAGAAACTTGCTATCGTATCGACATCAAAGTCTTGAGAACAGCAACAAAACTTATGACTCCAGGTTGCTATATGGCCACTATTGATTTAAAAAATGCGTACTACCTATTGTCTATAAGAAAATCGGATAGGAAATACCTCCGTTTTATGTTTCAAAATATCCTGTATGAATTTACATGTCTCCCCTTTGGCTTAAGCACAGCACCATATGTTTTCACAGTTTTTTAGTGAAACTATTTTCGTCTTGTGTGTTATAATTACGAGTTCTTCATGTGTTTTATTTATTGCAATTTAATTTAACAATATTCACGAATGTAAACACCAAAAATCATTGATGTACATTGAATTCAATAACTATGCAAACGCCCATACAAAAGTTGGCCATGTCCTTTAGAACAAAGTTTATTGTCATACATTATACAAATGCAAGAACTTGGATTTGGTCTTACTGTCAACCAAATCCGGCAAATCGCTTTTTCGCTCGCTGAGACAGCCAAATACAAGCATAACTTCAACGCAAACAAAAAATGTGCAGGATGGAATTGGTGGGTAGGCTTCAAAGAACGTTATGGGTTAAGTTTAAGAACTCCCGAAAACCTTTCATCTGGCCGTGCTATTTGTTCAAATCCTGCAATAATAGCTGACTTTTATGAAAAATTAGAAGCAACATTAGTTGCACATAACTTGATGAATTGTCCAGAGAGGAAATGGAATTGTGACGAAACAGGTCTTATGTATGTCAACAAAGCTTCTAAGATTGTAACTAAAATAGGCAAAAAATATGTTTACAATAGAACGTATGCTGAAAAAGGCACTACAACCACCGTGCTAACTTGTGTTAATGCAGCTGGGAATGTTATTCCCCCTTTAGTGATTTTCAAAGGAGTAAGAAATATACCGGAACTATCGAATGGTTCTCTGCCAAACAGTTTAACCCGGTTGTCACCAAAGGGCTGGATAAATGCAGATTTATTCTTTGAATGGCATAAGTTTTTCGATCAAAATATTCCTCCTGCAAGACCCGTATTTTTAATTATGGATTCACATGATGCAAGTCATATAAGTCCAAAAGTGCTTGAGTATGCTAAATCCCACCAGATAATATTGTTTACCATGCCTGCTCACACCAGCCATATTTTGCAACCACTGGATGTGGGAGTGTTTCGGCCACTTAAAGCGGCATGGAGAGCAGAGTTACAAAATTATAAAATAAAACATCCCAGCTTAGTACCCACAAGATATGATTTCCACAAATTTCTAACACCGGTGTATGAAAAATGTTTCACACCAACCAATATTCGAGCAGGATTTAGTAAAGCTGGAATCTATCCATTGAATAAAAATGCTGTATGCCCAGATGCTATTGCACCTTCTAAGTTATCCGATCAACCTGTAATTACTGGACAAGATCCAATGGAAGAAATAACTATCGGTATTGATTACGATTATGAAATGCCTCACTCTGGAATACATAATGACCCTCTGTGTGACGGAGAAGTCAAAGAAAATGACGACCCTTCGATCTCAAGTACTAGTCTTCTTGAAAAATCTCAAACACAGAATGATGAGCCTCTTGTTTTACAAATGGTATGCGAGTTAGGACCAATACTGAACAAATCGTTTTAACCACCGACGACGTATCAAGACCTCAAAACAAAAATAAAATAATAAGGGGAGGGGGGGGGGGGCACAACGGGGACACGAGGCACGACGGTCACCCACACATACAAGTAACAACAACATCAACTATTGATATGATTTGAGCAAAATCACTTTGACTTTGAATTATTTTTTTCGTTCGTTGTTTAAAATTTTGTTAGATATAGGGGCATAACGGGGACATGGCTATGGGGCATAATGGGGTACGCCCTCATTATGCCCCTGCATTGTCAGTTCATTTCATAATATTATTTGTTTTGTTTTAGGTATATTAAAATGGTAAGAACTTGCAAAAAGAAAAGCTCCAGAAACAGTTGGTCTGTAGAAAGCATGAAACACGCAATTGATGCAGTTTTAAGCAAATCAGTAGGTTACAGAAAAGCAGCTCAATTGCACGGTGTTCCACAGACCACATTAGAGCATCACGTCGCAAAAATAAGGAAAGGCGAGATATCTCTTAATTCAACTCCAGGTAACTTTAAACCCGTATTTTCCAAACAAGAAGAAGAGGAGCTTGTTAGATACGTAAAAGATATGGAAAAACGATTATTTGGATTGACAACTGTTGGCCTACGAAAACTAGCTTATCAGCTTGCAGAAAAAATGCTAAAGCTCACAACTTTAACCATGACAAAAAGGTTGCTGGTATAGATTGGTTAAAAGGCTTCTTGAAACGTCATCCGGCTACGCGAGCTATGGGTTTTAATAAAGTCGCTGTGAATAAATTTTATTCTTTGCTTGGGGAAGTATATGACAAATATAATTTAACGCCAGATAGAATATATAACTGTGACGAGACTGGAATATCATGCGTTTCCAAAACAAAGAGCAAAATCATTGCTGAAAAAGGAAGAAAACAAGTAGGCTCCCTTTCTTCTGCAGAACGAGGGCAGACAATTACCGTCGAAATATGTTTCAATGCAGCCGGAACTTACATGCCTCCCATGCTAATATTTCCTCGACAGAGAATGAAGCAGGAGTTATTGGATCGAGCTCCTCCAGGGACTACAACAGAATGCAATGTTCGAGGCTGGATGACGTCTGAAACCTTTATGAGCTGGTTCCAAAGGTTTGTAAAATTTTCTGAGGCCTTAATAACTAAACCGGTCTTGTTACTTCTAGATGGTCATGTATCGCATACGCAGAATATAGAGGTTATTGAAAATGCACGTAAGAATGGTGTTGTGATGCTTTGCTTTCCCCCTCATTGCACCCACAGGCTCCAACCCTTAGATGTTAGCTTTATGAAACCATTAAGTGTGTATTATGATCAGGCTTGTTCTAACTGGTTACGGTCGCACCCAGGGCGAATAATTACAACTTTTCAAATAAGCGAAATTTTTGCTGATGCTTATATTCAAGCTGCAACAATGTCCACGGCAATAAATGCATTCAAAAAATGTGGAATTTGGCCATTTAACCAAAATAATTTCAGATTCAGATTTTTTAGCTGCGTCAACAACAGACATACCGTTGACAAATGATGAGCCAGAAACAGCTCCTTCAACTGCTGAAATTCAGCAACCACTGTCACCCTTCATTGAAAATGTACCTCTTGAATCTGTTTTACCTGCCATATCGACACATTTACATCAAGAAACTCCTATCTCAGAGCCGCAGCCTGGACCATCTAGGCAAGGAGAATATAGCGTTTCCCGATCTCCAATTCGAAGAGTATGTCGTGATTTAACAACTTCCTTTGACAACGCTTCTCCCAAAGACATTTTACCTATCCCCACAGTTGAAACAACAAATCAATCTAGAAAAAAATATCGCAGAGGGAAAACAGTTGTTCTTACTTCAACTCCCTACAAAAACGAACTAGAAGAACGTGAACGTGACGAAAAAATGTTCCAATCCGAATGATCCCCGGTTGAAGAAAAACTTAAAGAAACAGAAGACTCAAAAAGCTCACTCTGATAGCGAAAATGTTAAGGAGGATACCTTATGCATCTATTGTATTGACTCGAACAATACTTATTTGAAGTCTTCCGAGCGTTGGGTGGCCTGCCAGCTATGTGGGCAGTGGGCCCATACAGCATGTGCAGGAGTTGATGACGAAGACTTGGAAGAAATCCACATCTGTTTATTCATTCTGCGATAAATAACATAATGTACCCCGTAGTGCCCCACACTGGGTACCCCATACCCCGGGGCCCGATGGAGTTGCCCCTACCCCGGGGCACGATGGAGTTTTCATGAAGATTTGTGAAATTACTATTAAAAGTTTTATTTGATTTCTTACTTCACCAAATTTGATGCAGAATAATTAATTAATATGTAACCAAAGAGTTGTCATTAGTTTTGATTCAAAATATTTTATACTTCTTTTTTGTTGTTTATTTCCCTTAACGTCCCCGTTATGCCCCCCCCCCCTCCCCTATTCATGATATATTAACATTACCAAAGTGGAAACCAAATAACAAAACACAAAAAAAGAGAACCGTTGCCAAAGCTCAGTGTTTAACACCGGTTGCCACAACATCATCTGCAACCGCATCTGTAAGATATGTCAAAAAAGGAGATATACGGCGGCAGTTATCCCTTCAGCAGATTAATGAACCAAAATCACGAAGACAAACAAACGAAAATGTCAAACAATCTTCTCTCTCATCAAAGGGATCAAAATATTCCATCTCGAATGATGATTGGATTTGTAGTACGTGCAATGGGCTATACTCACAAGATGTAAAGTTACAAAATGGGGCCGACTGGATAATGTTATCCAGTCGGCCCCATTTTATGGGTATGATTATCCTTATCATACCCATTGCCAAAGTCAAATTATAAATGACAACCAAGAAATTTTTATGTGTGATGGTTGTAGTATTGACGCGTCCAGTGGTGAAGAGTAAAAAATCATTATAAAGTCCAATATTGTTTTTTATTTTTCTCCACTTCTGATAGTTTCTCGTTGATTAATAAATACATAATTATTACTTTCAAAATGTTTATATTTTTTATTAATTTTATTTTTTGTTACTTTTATGTTAAAAAATAATAAATACACTTCTGATAGTTTCTCGTTGATTAATAAATACATAATTATTACTTTCAAAATGTTTATATTTTTTATTAATTTTATTTTTTGTTACTTTTATGTTAAAAAATAATAAATACTCTCTTAAATGGGTTATAACAGAATTAGAGAAGTACTATCACCGAATTATGGTGTTTGTCGCAGAATTAGACAAGCCATCGCGGTTTGATTAAGCTCATTTTACGCTGAGTTAATTCATATATATTAAGATAACACTTGCTCATATGATAAATAGAAGACTGATTAATGTTCCTATTAAAAATAAAAATAAAATTTATAGTTTAACCTGTTTTTTTTTCACATTCTGTTTTACCACAGAATTAAGGTATGATTCCGAACCACGCTGCACGCAGCAGTGCTGTCGCAGCAATGCTGCCGCGACACTATTGGTCCCCATACAATTTCTATAAGTTTATATGAGATTACATTCAGAGCTAGGCAGCAATGTCGCGGCAGCAATGTAGCGGCAGCACTGCTGCGCATCAGTGTCACCCTACCGCCGCGACAGACCAGTAGTGACGCGTCCGCTGCAGCAAATGTACCTATGTGAATGTGACGTAAATTGACAACAATAGGATGAATTTCTCTGATTCAGAAGAGGAACAGTTAATTAACTATGTGACTTTATATCCAGCTCTTTACGATAGCAGTCATACTAATTATCGTAATAATTTAATAAAAGAAAACATATGGAAGGATATATCGAAGAAAATCAATAAAACAAGTGAGTTGATGTTCTTATTAACTTTATTTTCATTTCATTGTTACATACCTACTACTTAGTTACAGAATATTTTTTCTAATTTTTTATTAAATTACTGAAATAAGTTTATGAATATCTTTTTAGAAAAGAATAACCGTAAAACAGAAAAAAGAAAAACAAAAAAATACTGTTAAATGATAAGCTCCTGCTTTTGTGGAGATCGGTTAAAAATGTATTTTGCTTGAATGATGATATAGTATATATTCGACTAATTGCTGCTTCTTGCCATGACACTGAACCGTTCTCAGTAACGAAAAAATCTTTTAGTTTGTCTCTGACTTCGAATCCATTGCTATTCGAAAACCCACCCGAAGCCACTAAATCTATCATGTTTGGTCAGGGAGATTGTCACTATTTGTTTGATAATGTGGAATGCTATTTTCTTCGAGGTAACCATCTCGAAGTAAATTGTGCAAACAACAAGCTGTTAGTATAAGGTCGTCAACCACCTCTGTCGATATACCAATAGGCGAATAGAAAACTCTGAAAACTTGACTTAAAAGACCAAAAGCATTTTCTGTCACTCTCCGAGCTCGACATAATCTGTAGTTTTCTTTGTCTCTAGACAATCTCGCTGTTCTTCTTGGCTATATGGCTTCATCATAAAGCTACTAAGAGAAAACGCCTCGTCTCCAATTAAAAAGTGGGGTAGAGTTACATTTGTTCCAGGCAAATTCTTAGGTGGAGGAGTATGAAATCTCTCGTTTGCTATATCATTGCCCATTCTTGACTTTTGAAAAATGCCATTGTCAGATTCTTTGCCGTAAGCTCCTACATCAACGGCTATAAATTTGTAATTTGCATCCACAATAGCTAACAACTGAAAAGTAGTCTTTATAATTAAAAAAGAGGGATCCACTATTTTTTTGAGCTTTGATACGCACATGTTTGCCATCTATTCCTCCAACGCAATTCGGTATATTCCATTTATGCCAAAAACATGTTTCAACGACTGTAAAGTCGTTTTCCTCCAGAGGCTTCATTAGGAGAGGTACTAATTCTTGCCTTAAAACTTTCAATACACATTTCACGATACGTGATATATAGCTCTCAGATATACGGTATGAATATGATAAAGATCTGAAACTTTCACCGGTAGCCTGTAAAAATCATAATACTATTTTGATATATATAAAATAATAATAATAATGATTTAACAAAGTTAGTTGTTTAGGCATTTAACTAAACTTTAATGTCTATGTGTTTCTTTATTCTTTTTAATTTTAAAAACTCAGTAAATAAAATGCAGCTAAAACCAATCAAAATAGTTACAACAATAGTTGAGGCAGGAAATGTGTTTTGCTTAAAAAGTTACATCATTTAAATATCTAAACAATACTAGTATAGTTTGATGTAGTTATGTATTTAAGTTCGTAGAATACACCAAACTCATCCAGAAAAACATACCTCACTCACCTCTTGGTTTTTAGGTGATGACTGCAAGAAAAAATGGAAAATGATACGCGATTCCTATACAAGATATAAAAAAAATAAGGCGGGTACTGGATCAGCCGCAGCAAAAAACGCAAAAGACAAAAGGTAGCAACAGTTGTCGTTCCTAGACAATATTCCCGAACACAGATCGGGGGGTACGAATATAATAGCCTCACCTCCGAATGTCACTGATAATGAGGATAGTATTGATGTAGATCACCTAGAAAGAGAATCACAAAATGAACATACCGAGGAAACGGAAACATCACTGGTTCTAAATGAGACTCCAATAAAAGTAAAACGCTTTCCACAAAGCGACGATAATATATTGGACATTGGACATTTGGAAAGAAAGAAATGAAAAAAGGCAAGATTTGATTAAGGCGATTGTCCAACGCAAGGATGATGACGTACAACTTTTCTGCAATTATATTGGTAACGTTTTACGAAGTTTACCGCCTTTACAAAAGGCTGAAGCAAAAAGGCATATTAGCTCTGTTGTATCAGATTATGAAATCTTGGCAGCAAGAATTGCGACCGGAACGGAGAGATCAGATACGTTGAGTTCCTCATATTACATAACTTCATCAGAAGGGTTCGGGTCTTCAACGAATGTATCTCCAGGCCCTACAGATACGCATCACCTATCAGTACTTGGCCAAAGCCCTGTATATTCTCCTATTAGGGATGTTCAATCACCAGGAAGTAGGATATTATTGGGCATTCTAATCCACCTTCCGTTCCTACGGCTCACTCCGTTCGCCTCCGTCACTCTCGGTGGATTAGAATGCCCAATAATATAAATGGGTTACCTTGTTCGATCAGCAAACGGATTGGGCGCCATTCCACTATTTCAGTTCACACACTTACACGTTAACAAACAAGGTATTTCGCTGTATAAATCGCTAGCCTAAAATTCAGGACAGATTGTCTCATGTCTCTCCACAAAGTTAGAGATTGTGCATCACTTCAGGTTACACATACTCCGTTTTCTGTGACCAGATTGGCTCGAGGACATCTGAACTTTAGGATACCATATATATTAAACTAAAATTTGGGACAGATTGTCTCATGTCTCTCCACAAAAATAAGAAATAGCGTATACTCATAGGCACACACACATTCTATTTTCTGTGACCAGATTGGCTCAAGGACATCCAAATTTTAATTTAATTCATTCATACAGACGACACACACTTTACTTACACGTTAACAAACAAGGTATTTCGCTGTATGAATCGCTAGCCTAAAATTCAGGACAGATTGTCTCATGTCTCTCCACAAAGTTAGAGATTGTGCATCACTACAGGTTACACATACTCCGTTTTCTGTGACCAGATTGGCTCGAGGACATCTGAACTTTAGGATACCATATATATTAAACTAAAATTTGGGACAGATTGTCTCATGTCTCTCCACAAAAATAAGAAATAGCTTATACTCATAGGCACACACACATTCTATTTTCTGTGACCAGATTGGCTCAAGGACATCCAAATTTTAATTTAATTCATTCATACAGACGACACACACTTTACTTACACGTTAACAAACAAGGTATTTCGCTGTATGAATCGCTAGCCTAAAATTCAGGACAGATTGTCTCATGTCTCTCCACAAAGTTAGAGATTGTGCATCACTACAGGTTACACATACTCCGTTTTCTGTGACCAGATTGGCTCGAGGACATCTGAACTTTAGGATACCGTATATATTAAACTAAAATTTGGGACAGATTGTCTCATGTCTCTCCACAAAATAAAAAATAGCGTATACTCATAAGCACACACACATTCTATTTTCTGTGACCAGATTAGCTCAAGGACATCCAAATTTTAATTTAATTTATTCATACAGACGACACTACTTACAGACAACTACACTTTAAGAAATAAGTCATAATGGTCATCTGAACTCCGAGCGTTGAAATAGATTATGGTGCTTTTACACTTGCCGCTGACAAAACGGTACATGAGCCATTCGAAGCGACGGCGCGGCGGTGCGGTCAGCCGGTGCGACGTACTATATCATAAACCGCTTGACGATGAAGTCGGAAACGATCTTATTATGCAGTCGATGTGCAAGTGTAAATGGGCTCTTAACATCTGCAAAACTGCAGAATTGGATGATGAAATAAGTTGCAGTGTAAGAACTTTATAGCATGTGGTGTGAGTGTGGGTAATTTCCATACATATGTAAAGCTATCATATTACAAGAAAGAGGACCGCTGTGCATGTTGCGGCTATAATTCAAATTAGTATTTTATTAGAATTCCCCATAATCAATTAAAATAAATATTATTTCCATACGATCAATTAAGATAATAGATTAGATTAGCCCAAAGTACTCCTACTTGTGCTGACGTTACTCTGTTTATGGTATAATGTTTTTCATAACTAACATTAAGTGAGATGATAAATAAATGTCTCATAATTCAGTACCTACTGACATAGATTCTACTAACACTTATATGGATTATGTCCGAAATAAGTGGGTAATAATAATAATAACCAGTTGTCAGTTCTAGTTAAGGAATTGTTTAAGATATTCTTAATCATATCATTACCTATTGAATTGAATAGCGTTTTTTTATTCGAATTCCAATTACATGAATTTAAGTTAAGCTGTAGCATTATTGTAACCAAATTTTTTGACGCGAATTTCATTATAATATAATAATTTAAGAATCATGAAATGTTTTAAAAAAAAATCCTAGTATTTTGGTTATTTTATTTAAATTTTGAGTTATACTACAACATGGTTTTAAACTAAATTTTTAACGCGACTTTCGTTACATGAAATGTTTTATTAAAAAGTTCTAGTAGGGGGTTACTTTACACCAATTTTGAGGATAATTGTAACATTTTTTGAAATATGCGTATAATGAAGAAATGCGTCATATGAAGTTTTATATTAACGTTTATTAAACAAACAAACTTACATAATTTTATTATCATACCTATAATGATTCACGGCAGCCAGGTAAGTAGCTATCAGCTCCACCTTTGTCAGCGTCGGTGGTTTTATATTTCATTTCTCACGATAAAATTGCAATTTGGCAGTATTAGTATGCAAGCAATACGATTTAATTTGACGTAAGTGAAATAAATTGGAAATACAACTGTAATACATATTATTTAAGGATTCATTTTGTGATTAGGTAAATTTTGCTGAAATTGTATTTTTTATGAATATAAACCTCGACGATTGTATCGGAAATCACATTCGCTCCAGTATTTCCAAGTGCTCATCGCTGCCTACCTTACGTTATAATCACGTGAATCTCTCTTCATAAAATGTAAGTAAGTACTACTCAAAATTTATTTAATTAAGAAGGTTAGATATTTCAGTGCGTTCTTTACATCATAATTGTTTCATAAAAAAATAATCTTTGTACTCGATTGCAGGTCTGACTCTGAAGTTGATTACCAGTCGCAGCCGAGGCGCTCAGCAGTAACCGAGGCTACGAAAAACGTGCAGCCGAAGAAAAAGGCATCGAAGCGCAAAGCTTCTGGGAGTGACACCACGCCTTCGGAATCAATATCGAGGTAATTTTTGACTTTATTACTTACTTGTCGTGTATGTTATGTCCATTAGAGTTTTATTCACAAATCGAAACTAAACTCTAGTTCATTAGCGCAGAGAGCACTATCACAAATGTTAGATACGATATCTTTTCATACATCATGTTTAGTTGGTCATATTTAGGATTTTTCTTCTGTATCATGGGTGCGTTAACAGACATAAATCTCACATACACACACACCTAGACCCCGAACAACTATCTGTAGATTATACAAATATTTGTTCCGTGCGGGAGTCGAACCGCGACACGCAATGCAGCAGTCGATCGCTCGACCACTGCGCCAACCGTGCCGTCAACTTTGAAGGTATTGTTATCGTAATAATTATAAATAAAATGTTTTATTTTGTTTCAGTAAATACAAACATCATAGCTCGGACCTCTTCGGCTTAGAGAACAGCGAGCTTCTCCCAGCGACATCGTGCGGGGACCTTGGATCGTCCCTCGTGAGCCGCGTCGCCAACGGGAAAGTACGGCGGACAGCCGACCTAACGGGGGACTTCTATGTAGAGGTGAAGGTGTACCATAAGGCTGAAGCCGCTTCCACTCCTAGAGAGGATCGATGGAAGAAGGCGTCGGTTGCACTGAAAGTGCAAATTAATAGAGACTCCTCGCCGTGGGAGGCCTTGCAAATATTCATGAGACGGGCTCATGAGCTATTTGATAACTCGGAGCCCATCTTTTATAGTGATAATATTCATATAAAATAAAAAAAAAATCATTTGGGATCGGCACACATTTTTAACACATAGTTTCAACACACTAGGATTCCCTGTGTCGTAGGGCCAGTATTTCACATCATAGCCTTGTGTAAACCTAATGTGTTTTGGATATATTGCTTTTTATCTAAACTAAATAATTTCTTTCTACTTATACTTTATTTTTGTACCTTTTGCTGCCTTATATTAACACATAGCAGCATCTTCAGTAATTTATAGCTTGTTCTAATTTGAAGTACAAGGTAATTAGCATAATAATAAAATGCCTTTCTGTACTGTTTGTAACACATCTGTTGAGCGCAGTCACTGGGTAGGTCATTTACGCAGTAACGATCATAAAAATAAAAATATTTCACATTTTTGCGAAGGCGTTGAAATAATACATTCTGCATTTCGTAATCGTATAGCTTCTTATAGAATTACCGATTCGTTTGAAAATTGTTCTTTAGAATCATTTTTAAATAATGTTCAGGATAAAATTCAAATGTTAATAGATATGTCACTTAAAGAACATACTTGTTTGAAAGTAAACTTTGAATATTTTGCTTTGTTCTTATTGGTTAAAAACGATTCTCAGGAGATGAAATCATTTTGTACGAAAAACTTCAGTCTTTATCAGAATTATGATTATGCCACTTTGATATCTCAAGTTAAAAATACTTTAAAGAAAAAGATTGAAGAATTCCAAGACCGTGATAGTGGTTGGACTTTATTAAGTAGTTCTCATTTGGAAATTAACATTAACAAATATCAACCTTTGCGCGGCTCCGGTTTCATTGAGTTACCGACAGCAATTAAATCAAAAGAGCGTGTGTTAATATTCATAATAATGACGAATATTGCTTTTTGTGGTCAATAGTTGCTGCTTTATATCCAGCTAAATCTCATCCTGAAAGAGTTTTATCATACCCACATTTCAGAAACGTGTTAAACATAGAAGGTTTGTCTTTCCCATTGAGTTTCTCTGACATAGCGCAGTTTGAAGTAAATAACCCCGAAATTTGTATTTATATTTATGGTTTAAAAAATAATACCGTGGTAGGACCGCTTTACAAACCAAAATCCTTGAATAATAAAAAGGTGATCCATTTACTTTATTTACAAAATGACAATCTGTCACATTACTGCCTCATTAAAGATTTACCGCGACTTGTTAAGAATCAAATAACGAAACATCACAGTAAATTGTACTTTTGTGAGGAATGTTTAATGTTTTTTGATTCATGTGATGATCTTAGTTCGCACAGTTGTGGAGGAATTGCCACTGTGCTGCCTCCGAAGGGTTCATTCATACAGTTTGAAAATTATAAAAGAAAGCAAACTGTTCCATTTGTTATATACGCTGACTTTGAAACAATGCTGGAAAGGTACCAATCTTGTGACCCTGATCCAACAACTGCGAGTACTGTAACACGTCAGCGACATGTACCTATAGCCTTCGCATATCATATAACGTGCACATTAGATGTCAGCCATAATCGTTACGTTTCATATCGCGGTTTGGATTGTGTATCTAAATTTGTTAAATCTATTTATAACGATGCACAAAAAATTTATGGTATTTTAAAAAGTAACGTTCCCATTATTTTTACTGATGATAATGCTCATGACTTTAAAAATGCAGCAACATGTCATATTTGTGAGCACTTTTTGTTCGGTGACAAAGTCCGTGATCATTGTCACTTGACTGGTAAATATCGCGGCGCAGCTCATAGTTATTGTAACATACAATACAAAGTACCAACATTTATACCAGTATTTTTTCATAATTTATCTGGTTATGACTGTCACCTTTTTATAAAAGAATTAGGAGAAGCTCCAGGATCTCTTAAAGTGATACCTAAAACGAAAGAAAACTATATTTCTTTCACAAAATTTATTCCGATTTCCGCTAAGGAAAGCATTCAGGTTCGGTTTGTAGATTCTTTCAAATTTTTGGGAACTAGCTTAGAAAAGTTAAGTAGTACAATGAAAATACAAGAATTTCAACAGTTAAAATCACATTTTCCTATTGAAAAACAATTCAGTTTGTTAACCCGAAAAGGGGTGTATCCATATGACTATATGTCTCAATGGGAACGTTATGAAGATACATGTTTGCCATCTAAAAATCATTTTTATAACTCTTTGACTAATAAATTAATTACTGACGAAGACTATGAACACGCTCAATCTGTTTGGTCAGTATTTAATATTCAAAATATGGGTATGTACACAGATTTATATCTTAAAACGGACGTTCTATTGCTGACAGATATATTTGAAAGTTTTAGAAAAACTTGTAAACGATATTATAATCTCGATCCTGCGTTTTATCTTACAGCACCAAGCCTATCGTTTGATGCAATGCTTTTGAAAACAGGAGTTAAATTAGAATTAATTAGTGATGTTGAAATTTTTAGAATGATACAAAAAGGTATCCGTGGAGGTGTTTGTATGTGTTCCAGAAGACATGTCAAAGCTAATAATAAATATTTGGATTCTTATGATACGTCCAGTCCAAATTCATTCATTATTTATTTAGACTGTAACAATCTATACGGTTATAGCATGTGTCAGGCACTACCCTATTCCGATTTCAGATTTATGAACAGAAAAGAAATAGATGATTTACAATTGAATTTAACAAATATTAGTGATACCGCGGAAAAAGGTTATATTCTTGAAGTCGATTTAATGTACCCTAGGCATTTGCACAATGATCACAATGACTTCCCATTCTGTCCTGAAAAATGCTTACCACCTGGTGGTAATAATAAAAAACTAATACCAAATTTGTATGATAAGTACCAGTACGTTATTCATTACGCACATTTAAAAAAATGTCTGCAGCACGGTTTAGTGTTGAAAAAAATCCATCGAGCTATAGAATTTAAACAAAGTTGTTTTTTAAAGCAATATATTGATCTTAACACCCATCTACGTCAGAAAGCAGAGTCGACATTCGAACAAGATTTTTTTAAATTACTCAACAATAGTATTTTTGGGAAGACGTTGGAAAATAATGAACAAAGAAAATAATAACCTTTCAAAATTTTCGCAAGTAAGTAGCCTTCGTAGAGCTGATAAATTACATTTAGCCTCGTGCAAAACTGCAATGTTTCATAAAGGCATATTCGCAATGGCTCCAAAAGTTTATAATCAACTTCCTAAATATATAAAAGATTCTGACAATATTAATGTATTTAAGAAAAGACTGTTTATGTTCTTGACAGAAAAAATATATTATTCAATTGACTCTTTCCTTAATGACAAATCCAATAGTATTTAATTATTATTTTATTCTGATCCATGTTATGCTTGACTGTAGACATTTAAGTATTGACCTATTTTGAAAATCATTGTATTTTAAACTTTAATTAAGCCTGTATATGTTTGTATTCTTTCATTTCTATAAAATTTGTACACCGATATGGTAGGGCATAGAGATCATAAAAAATATTTTTTGTAACACCAATTGTAATAACCTATGTTCACAAATAAATAAATTTGAATTTGAAAAATTTGAATAAAAAAGAATAGATGTAAAATTAGTAAACAAGTGGTGTGATTCGAACAATAAAACAAAAAAGACAACTTGTGCTGAGAAATTAATAGCTAGCCCTTATTTTCATAGCGCGTCGGTCTTTTCTGATAATTTAGTAGCAATCCAAATGAAGCCTTCGCGTGTTATTCTAAACAAACCAATATATATAGGGTTTGCTGTATTAGAATTGTCTAAGAGTCACATGTACGATTTCCACTATTCCACTATAAAGCCTTTTTATGGTAACCGAATTCAATTGTGCTATACTGACACAGACAGTCTGGTTTATAAAGTTGAAGCAAATGACATTTATAAAGATTTCAAGATGCATTTCCTAAAATACTTAGATACTAGCAACTATGATTCGAACAACGAATTTGAGTTACCAATTATTAATAAAAAGATTCCAGGGCTATTTAAGGACGAAATGGGTGGCAAAATCATTAAAGAGTTCGTTGGACTGCGCTCAAAGCTTTATTGTATTAAAACGTTAGATAAAACTATAAAGAAGGCAAAAGGTACTAAAAAATGTATTACGAAGCAGTTAAAAATGGCCGATTATAAAAGTGTTTTGTACAACTGCAATGTCATTCGCAAAAAAAATATTTTGTTTAGGTCACTAAAACATGAAATATTCACACAAAATGTAAATAAAGTGGCTCTTTCAAGCAATGATGACAAACGGTTGCTATTATTTGATAAAGTGTCAACTTTAGCCTGGGGAAATGCATCCATTTTTATGTAATGTGTAATAAATAGGTATTTTTCAAACCATTTTTTTACCTTGTAACTTCATTAATGTTGCAAAATATATGTAAGTAGCTACCTAAACTTAATCAATGACTATAACTTCATACCTACTATCTATGATGTGAGTACCTACCTAGATACATGGTAAAAAATTATGTAATTTTGCATGATGGTGTCCTAAATAGGCATAAGCTTTTTGTAATCCATAATAATTGTAAGTACTAATATTAGTTGGTAAGAATTATGTATACTAACCAAAATATTTTTATAAATAAATATATATATTGTCATTATATCTGTGTTTTAATTCCTGATTGCACTCGCAACTTGCAAAGGTATACTTAAAGAAGTCTGTTGTAAAAAAATTAAATAGTCTTGATTATGAAAACGTATAATTGTAATGTAATCCGCAAAAAAACAATAAAACATGAAATATTTAAACAAAGTGTAAATAAAATAGCACTGTCAAGTAATGATAACAAACGGATGCTAAATATTTATATTTTATATTTTTAAATATTATGTAAAACATACAATAATATATTCTATTTCCATTCCTAATGTCAAATATTTTCAAAACAAGTGCTCAAAGCATACAAGATCAGACTTGTGAAAACATTAGTTTCATGTTCATTCCTGTCTATTGCGCTTACACGTATCTGGTGCTAAATAGGACACCACACAGGTGCACTCGTATAAAGAATACAGGTTTAAACTTGTTAAAACATGACATTGTTTTCTTTATTTTATTTTTTTTGTTTAATTTTTTTACTGATTTGTTCCATCAATGTAACTCCTCATCCATACCAGGTCTCACAATACATTCCTCTCGTACTTTCATTCTTCATACATCCTTTCTTTCTTTTCTTTCTTTTTTTATTGTATTTTTATGAATAAGCAATTTAATGCTGCCTTACTAATTTTAAATTAGCTACAGTAAAATATTTTAGTTTCAAATTATAGTTTTTAATTAATATCTACATTTTTAACCATATTAGGGTATTTTATAAATTAAAAAACTGTAAATGCAATTTTACTGTAGCTAATTTAAATGCCAGTGATTAATTATAATTGAAAATGAAACATAATATAAATTTAAACTTACACTATTTATTTATGTATATAACAGTAACTTATTGTATGTAAATTGTTAAACTACAAACTAATCTAGAATAATTTTAAACATTACTTTTTACAACATTTCTATAAACTAACTTTATATCTCTTCCTGCGCAAATATAATATTACCAGAATAATTGGTTACACTACAGTACTAACACAGCTAATTATGGCTAGGTACAATTATTTTTATAAACTTATAATAAAATGTGATTTCCTTATATATTTAATATAACGATTACATGTTATGTGTGTAGACAAAATAATAGAAATATCCTAAAGTTAATAACTAAAATCTACCTATATTATTCACATGCAACATATTTACATATCTACAAATACTTAATCATACTTAACTATAACTATGGTCTTCACAAAGTTTTTTGGATATACGTATATAATATAAAGATTACAATTAAACATATGATGTGTGTAGGCAAAATAATAGAAATATCCTAAAGTTAATAACTAAAATCTACCTATATTATTCACATGCAACATATTATTTACATACATATCTACAAATAATCATACTTAATTATAACTATGGTCTTCACAAAGTTTTTTGGATATTTTGTTTATTAATGCCTGTGTCTCGTCCATTACATAGTCCACAGGCTCAGTCACAACGTATTGCGCACTCATCACTACCACTTCCCCGTCAGGGGTTGCAGGTTCTGGTTGTTCGTTAATGTCCAACACTTGTACTTGAATGAGTCGCACACCTTTTTTCTTCTCATTGTTGAGGACGAACGATTGGTACGTTGGAGTCTGGTTTCGCTTTTGACGTCTCACTTTAGGCGTCTTACTCGCACGAGGTTGTGGCTCTGGTGTATGCCAGCTCAAACTTGGAGTAGGAAAACCTTGAGCGTATTGTGAGAAACGAATGTCAGGAGAATCACACATTATTGATGATCTGAAACAAATAAATCAATAAGTAAGTTTTAAATCAAAATGAGTAGTAAAGATATACAGATAGAAAAGATATATGGGTCAATACTTACAATGTTTTATTTTTTGATGAGATGTTACCACTTCGACAACGGACAGCGCAATGACAAAGGAAGTGAAATAGTTTAATGTAACAGTACTCAATAAAGACTCGTATGCTTTGAATCAATGTCATGTTTTAACAAGTTTAAACCTGTATTCTTTATACGAGTGCACCTGTGTGGTGTCATATTTAGCACCAGATACGTGTAAGCGCAATAGACAGGAATGAACATGAAACTAATGTTTTTCATAATATAAGTATGTATTATGGTATTTTATGACACATTATTAACAATCCACTTCATCATATCCAAACTTTTTGCTAAATAAATTAAACACAGACATGTTATTATCAAAATACCATTTTCTTATACACACAGCATTATTTAATGCACAGTTAATTCTATGATGCACACAGTTAAACTCTGTTTTATTTTTTAAAAACATTCTTTTTAATGATGTAAGATTAGGACTTCCCTTTTCACCAAGATCAATCACTTCACAGTTTGTACATAATCCTTTAATCCACTGTATTTTTTCCAAACCCTTGGTCATTATTTTCTTATTCTTGAGATATAATACTATAACGCGTTGAAATTCTTTATAGTCGATGTAGCCCTCACTCCAGTAAATTCCTCGATTTCTTTCTAACCATCTCACTTGCTTCTTTTCTTTTTTGGACAAATAATGAAACGGATACGGTGGTTTTACTAAGAATGTTTGGGTAAGTTCCTGACTTACAATGGCCACTTCCTTCACGATAAAATTATTTTGATTATCTTTAAATCCTTGGAGGTCAACTATGATGGTATCTGCGTTCATGATATCTTCTTTACGATGTTACTTAATGGCTTGTATTCAACAATGCAGTCATTCAAAATGAGACAATAAGCTGCAGTTTGATCTGGTAGTTCCGAATCACTCTCAATTTCTACTCTTACATCTACGACAGGACCCGCTTTTAGATTATCTGCTTGTCTAGAGCAATCAACTACAAACAGCGGTGCTAAATCTTTAAACTGTTTCTCACTTAACAACGGTTCTGGACGGCGTCCGTAATACGACTGTTGAAATCTGACGTATTGCTCATATAATAATGCAATTCTGTTATTGGCGAAGTTCACATTAAGACTTTCATATGGAAAGTAAGTTGAATTTAGGTACACTTTTACGTCACGAACATTGCAGTGATCGAATTGAGACATGTCAGAACTTGCACTATTTTTCCTATTTGTCTGTAAGCCTATAATGACGTATCTTGGTTTTTCAATTTGAGATGCAGTTTTGATAGACCATGTATGCTTTGTAGTTTTAGGTAAAGCTGGATATTCGTAGAGATCCCAATTTCTGTAAATCATCTGAAGCGGACGATCTTTTTCTAACAGTTTTAGCAAAGAAATTTTTTCTTTATCTGATACTTTAACATGTGGTACGCGCCATATGATTTTGTTGATGTGAACGTCATCCACTACTTCGCCGGTGCTAAGTTTTACAGCGTTCAAATTAGTGTTACTTCGTAACAGTACCAGTTCGTGTCTACTATTTATGATGACTTTTTTAAAATCTTTAGCGAAACCGAGGATATTGCGAAGTGGGATAGAAGCAGAAAAACTTCCTCCATTAATATTTTTTATTCCATCTATATTCCAACCCCAGGCGTTAGACATCTTTGATTCGCTCTCATTCATTGATATTAACGATTTCATGGTTGTGGTTATACCAGCATTTTTTATTTTATCTATCTCTACTCCATTTAGCTCATACCTAATATCTTGAAATAAGTAAAGTAGAGCATTGTTGGTGAAATGGACAGTAGTAGCTTTGTCTTTCGTATCCTTCTTGCTAACTATAACGGTTCCTTCCAAATATAAAGTGCTAGCTGATGGTAATATGTACAGGTCCTGTTGATTGATAGGTATGCGTATTTCATCATTTCTATTAAAACTTGTTACGTAGGGTTTGTAAGAATGAAATTCAATTCCTTCTATTGTAGTGTCGTAAGTCGGAGTGGATAAAACGTCTAATATATTCATTTTAGTAATCCGATTGCTTTAAGGAATGCCTTATTATCTTTAGTTAATTTTATTTTCTTCTTAGAGCGTGGTCTTGTATTGTGAGTAGCTCGAGTAGAACTGATATTTTTAACTTGTTGAGGTACATATTTATTGTAGTCAATCATTTTTTCGTTTGAGATGCAAATACAGCTGCACTTCTTCACCACGTAAATTTATTAAGCGATTCCTTATGTCTAATAGCCTAATATGAATACAGCTTATATTATTTTGATTTATCGGAAAGTATATTGCGTTCTTCGGTATTTCTATGATCCTATATCCAGGTGGCACGTTGAGTGCAAATTCGTGAATAATGTGACTTGGTTCACCGTTTATAAACGAGCCGCTTACAATATCACATTCAACCCTGATTACAGTCGTAGGTAAAATGTTGACTGGAAACTGTGATACATGCCATTTATTACGTTTTAAAATCTGCTTATTAAATCCTAACAGTCTTCTGAAAGTGCCTTCTTTGCTAAAATCAATGTCTTTTGTACAGAAAATAGTAGTTTTTAACGTATTATTATTGCACAGTAGTTTTATTGTTGCATCCTTAATTTCAGATTTTAAATAATCAATGATATCTTGCAATTCATATGTACCTTCCGGTATTTCAATAACTTCGTTGGAACCGTAGTAGAACTTGTTATTCGTTTTGTCAATGTTGGGAATAGAATTGAATGTTGAAAAATGCAATAAGGCGCACTCATAAGCTCCATCTAGTTGCAACGTATTTGGATAGTATGTAGATAAATTTGACGAATTTCCAGTTATTGACAAAGTGAGTGACATTATGGAAATGATTAAAATTAAAGAAAAACATACATTTTATATTTTTTTATTCCAAAAAGTCATCAAATACTCTAAACATAAGTGACCACAATTTACTGCATTGAATCTTTGATATCTTGTGTAGTTATAATAAACATTACAATTCTTTAAATATCGCATTAATTCTGTTGGAGGTTTTAAATCTCCATAGCTATCAAAATATTCACAATGCTTGTATAATTTAACATAAGCTACCCAATGAGTTCCTTCGTTCTTAGAATCGTCTAAGTTTACGATAGCGCATTCGATTTTCTTTGGCTTCCTTGGTAACTGATCCTTCATGTAGATCCCCCGAAAATATGGGATGTCTTTTGCATACTTTTGAATATCTACATTAGTCAGAGGACGATTGGGTAGCATACTTTTTAGTTTTTTGATGGTTTTATAAACAAACCTTTGCCATTTTTGTACGGCTTAATGTATAAACCCTTGCCCACCACTAAACCTTCCATAACCTTATTGTGTCGTTCTGTTTCTCGTAAATTTTGCTGAGCTGCTTTGTAATCATTCACAGTTTTTGCAATACCAGCGGCACCACCAGCTAAAGTTCCTAAAGCTGATAAACCAGCGAAAATAGGGATTAGAGGCAGAACCCCTCCAGTCTTTGGCAAAGGTATTACTCGCGGTACTCGAATTCGATTAATTCCTGGATACATTTTTTTTGCTGCTAAATAAGCAACTTTAATCAAAGTTTTACTATTCTTGGGTTTCATTTTTTTAATTTTTGATCTTATTTTTGAAACCAAGCTATTAAATGTTTTTACACCGGAACCAGACTTTAGTTTTGCTTTCATAACCTTGCTCACTAGCCATGAGCTTAACTTTTCACCTTTTCCCGCATCTTTTGATTTAAGTCTTTGTTTAGCCATGTTGAGTAATTGTAAGTCAGCTTTGTGTCGATGGGATAGATCTGTATGATTTGCGTAAGCAATGTCGTGGTGCATACAAGCTTCGTCTAGCTTATTCACGCCTCGATCACCTCGCAACAATCGTTTTTGAAGTTTAGTTCCTGGTCCGCAATAATTGTATCCGGGCAAATGAACTTCGAACGGTAGATTATTAATTATGTTATTTACTAGTCCACCACCTTGCATTACTCTAAGTGTACTGATACAAATATTACATCTGTATTATTTATATATTTTAACTCATTATTGCAGCTTTATCAATCCAACTGTTTTCTTCATCATTCAGACCTAACCACTTCACGAACAGTTTACGTCCTCTTCTTTTTAAAACTTTTTCTATCAAATAAACATCAGAATAATTAGATTTCTGAAGTTCTTGCTCATAAAATGTCCCCAATATTATTTTTTTTCGCTGATCTTCTATGTGGTATGTTACTGGTATGGTTTTATTAATCTTTTTAATAGTAAATAGTTCAGTTGACCAATTGGGGGTGTAACCTTTCTCGAAATCGTGTTTGTATTTACTGATGCGTACATAATCGCCTACTTTAAACTTAGGTTTCTTTGTATGGAGAGAAGATATTTTCTTTAATGTTCTGTTAATATTTTCTTTTATGTCGTGTTCATTATATTTATTTACTTCAGCTGGTTTATATTTAATAGTCTGATGCTTTGTATTATTATATGTCTTCAATATTACTTCTAACGGTTGTCCTAACCATTTGTAGTTTCCGTTATAGCTAAAAGATTTATATAACTTATTTTTAATAGTTCTTATTAGTCTTTCAACAATCGAAGCTTTTTTGGTTGAAAACGTTGAGTAATGGTTAATATTGTTCGTCTTCATAAGATTCTGAAACGTATTATTATAAAACTCGGTCCCCATATCCGTTTGTAAATTAACAGGTCTGCGATTACTATCAATCAATATCCTTTCAAATGCATGAGTAACATCTTGTTTATTTTTTGATTTCAATGGTTCCGCCCAAGCATACTTTGAGAAGCAATCAATAACCACTAGCACATAATTGTAACTTTTATTATACTTTTTCAAGTTTTGCATGTCCATCAGATCGGCTTGCCACAAATCATCGATTCCTTTTAAAATAACTGAACGCCTCAGGAAATTTCTTCGTGCGGCTTTATGTATTTCATTAACTATTTGCTGTTTTGCCATTGAGGAAAATTTTAATTAAATTATCTACCTCTGCTTTAGTATAAAACTTGTCTTCGAAATGAGTCAAAACGTCTGACGACTTTGTTTTTAAATAAGATTTAACTGCATTTTGCCCATCTAATATAATTTGAGAACGTAATGAAGAAATCAGTCTATTGAATTCTTGTACTGTCTGAGCATTCATTCGATCTACATAATCCTTGTTCACAGCTTCGTCTCCTTCTACGGGAGATCTTATTCCTTTCAATCTAGTTGTTTTTAAATCATAGTCCCCTGTTTCTGACTTGCACAGGGCGTTCTCATTAAAGTCAAGTAACTCTGTTAAACGTAATCTTTTATGAACGTGATGTCCAAATTTGTCTACGTTCATATTTAGGTGTATATTGATGAAAGGTTAACAATAAAATGAATACATTTTTTAAATCATTTATTTATAATTTTATTTTCACGCAATTCTTCAATGATAGATATAATTTCATTGTTAACTCCAGTGTTACCAGCATCTCGAGAAGCTATCAGTAATTTTAACCTATCCACTAGTTCATTTGGATCATCCCAATATACAAAATCTGTGTTCTTTTTCCACATTTTTGTCAATGACAGTCCTTTTCCCTTCGGAATATTGTCTTGGATGGTACTTCGTAGTTTAAAAAGTGGCTTAATAACTTGTAAATATTTCTGTCCCTTATTACTTTTTATTGGTTTACCGGAATCATAGTCTCGTCGATGAGCATTTGTATCGAGTAGCATTGACTTATAATGTTGCATATCCCTGTCGGTTACCAAACTTAAATCTACATCTTTCTTTAGCAACAACTGTTTTAAACCAGGTGTATTTTGATATTTCTGTCCAGACACGATAATATATTCATCGCCGATTGTTATGCGAGCTGAACCTAGCATCAAGTTCCCATCCACCACTCTGACACCATACGGGACCCCGGCAAGTGCTTCTGAGGTTATAGACCAAGATGATGTATCACCCTGTTTATTTTCATCCAATGATTGAAACGAACAATCACTGTCCTTGTCAGATTCATAGTCACCGTCGACTTTACTCAGGTTTCCTTTCTGAGAAGCTGAATCAATAAATGAAACATCTGCTTCTTCATTTCCCGTACCATACAAACGAGGAGGTTGCATGCTTGCATTTGCAATTAGGTTGAGAGGTTCTGTTACAGGCTTAAACATTGACTCCAGTGTCTGATTATTATCAATCTCAATGTCTTTCATCTTTCGTATTTTCTTCTTAACGGCTTCTGCAGCATCAACAATTTGTCTTTTTAGTGTTTTTTCCATTTTTGTATCTTGATAGGTTAAGCGTTGTGTAACGAATAAAAATATTTCTGTGGTAAGATACTTAAATATCCTAATCAAAGATTACAAATGTGTCAAATTTATTTCTGTAACATCCTTTATTTTTGGAACAATCCTTATTAATGACTACATAATTGAAAGGTTCACTCCATATTTTTGAACACATTTCACGAAATTCGCTCCATGACATATCAGTGTTGACATGTTCTTCATAAATATGTTTCAAATTAATTTCATCTTGTTTAAAAAGTATAATTAAGTTAGCATTGTCCCGAACTAACTGTTTAGGAATTTTAGTATATGTTTGGTTAAGATAAAAACAATCAATACATTTATGTCTTCCCATCGCAAAGTAATCACGCATATTGTTTTGGTTTTCACAAGCAACATCATCAAATATGATCACAGAATTAGGTTTTGCCTCCTGGACACTCAGTACTTCCTCATAACCATGATATTTCTGGAATGATACACCAGGAACTCGTTGCAAAACTTGTTCTAAAAATATGTATTTGGGTTGATGCAGAGTTTTCGAATAAATATAAACATTTTGAAATCTTAATCCATTCTCATGTATGAGAAGACCTATTAACAAATTAGTTTTTCCAGAATTGGAAGGCCCGCAAATAATGCAACGTACAGAGTTGGGTAGTAGGTCGCCATGACGGGAACCAGTATTTCGAGACTCAATACAAACTGTATTCACATTTAATGATTGTGGCTGTTTGACAAACTTCATGGTTACAACATGAAACGAACAGACTAAAAATGACTCAATTAATTTGTTACATTCACATTTATAAGCAACATTACGCCAGCAAACACTAAATAGTCTGTTCTCATGCTCGTTTTAGTTTTAAACTAATATCCAATTGGAATGGCGTCCAATCCGTTTGCTGATCGAACAAGGTAACCCATTTATATTATTGGGCATTCTAATCCACCGAGAGTGACGGAGGCGAACGGAGTGAGCCGTAGGAACGGAAGGTGGATTAGAATGCCCAATAATATCCTACTCCAGGACATGTATCATCACCAGAGCCTACAGATTTACGTACAACTAATCAAGACACCAATGATAGTCTGCAAGACTTTTTTAATTTATAAACTTAACTCACCTTAATGTTAAGAATAATTTTTCTTCAGCGTTGATAACATCCTTGCGAGAAACTTTTGCTTCAATTTCGTCAGCAATTAAACTATGAATAAAAGTAAACTGTTTTTTATTTAAACGACAGTACTCTCTGAATTTTACGTCATCACTTATCAAATGGTTTTTAATCAGCGTCTTGTAACATCCTTTCCATTGTCTGCTTTTATAAAACGAATCTGTTGCTTTTCTTTTACTATTGGTATAAAGCAACAATAAATCATCGTCATCTTCTTCCTCTTCCAAAAGTAAAAATAAAAGTTGGTTATCAATCGACATCTTGTCAACGCAAAGTAAACTAACGAATACACAACAACGCATCACCGTGAACAGAGCGACACTGCAGCCTTGGTCGGAATCAGCGCGGCAGGCAGCACTGTTGGGCAGCACCTTAGTGGCAGCGCTGCGGCAACAGCACTGCTGCTTGTTGCCGAGTTCGGAATCAAACCTTTAGATGAGTTGACCCTATTAGATCTTTTACCTTATATACCTCCTGTACATCACAGGTTTTATACCACTATCAAAGATAATGTGTCAGTAAGAAATGTCATAGATGTTGAGGATGACAATAATAGTGACTAAGAATACCTTTATTGTTATTGCTGTTACTTTTTTATTAAGTGTTTTTAATAAACAATTGGCCTAACAACAATTTTTTTGCTAACCTTTTTATAAAAACCTACTACCAAAGTGGCCTATCTGTGTATAAAATGTAGAAAAAATGTATTAAAAATATTCTCACTATTAAAATTATAAATTGGAACATTAATAGGACAAATAAAACATAAAAGTAATAAAAAGTATGTATTCTTAAGAGTGTTAGTTGATTAAAAAAATACTGATTCTATTTTCTATGGTACTCAAAAAGCTTGTTCATTGAATTAGGCCACTATGGTTCTCATGGCCTCATATCGAAACTAAGAGATGACATAAAACAGGAAATGTTTGTTTTATCTTCACAAAATGAACAGCGAAAGACAGAAATTGAAAAACTTAATATCCACATAGAAAATCTAAAAACCGATACTGAAACATTGAAAAATGAAATAAAACTTCTATCATCCAATTATAGTCCTATAAATACAGCATGAACCAGAATATAAAAATAAAATAGTCTTATATGGCCTGACGGAAATCTATAAGGAAATTGATGAAGAGCTGCACCATAGGATTATAACAACTTTCTGGGATATCTTAGGTATTGACTTACAAGAATACTTGGAGGATACATACCGGATTGGGCGATTCATCAAATATCGAAACCGACCTCTGGTCATTGAACTAATGAGTAAAAAAATTACCAAATACATAATAGAAAATAACCAGTACTATTATGGAACTGGATTAAATGTATCAGAATTCTTAAGCGAAAAAGCTCAAAACGAAAGGAAAATACTGAGAGATAAAATGCTTGTGGCTCGAAATAAAGGACAACATGGAGTAATTCGAAACAATCGGCTATATGGGTATTTTTTACTTCTGATCACAAAAACAAACAAAAATTTTGTGATCAATTTTACGTGAAATAGCTGTAAATATTGATAATTTAGGTTATAATCTACTATAAAAAATATGTGCCGAGCTTAAAACTCTTTAGTTTTACTAGAAATAAATAATAAAATTTCAAACATCCATGGTAGTGACATTAAATCCAAGGAAGTGACCTCCCATACAGTTTTTAATCATGGAAATGCCTTAAAAACATGGACCTGACATTCTATATATTTTATATAAAAGATGAAGTAATTTTTTTTATTTTATCCATGGAAATAAGGATGTGTATGAATGCCTACACTGGATTTATTAAATAAAACAAAAGTTTGCATAATCAACTTTAAGTGCTTTGATTTTTTAACTTAACCCTAAATCACATGTTTTATCTTAGGAAATCAACACTATTTTGTATTAAAATATGAAACATAATATAGGTATATTTAAAAAAGTAACTGCTAAAGAGATCCAAAACTTTGTACTTCTGGCACTTTCCAATTTCAGTCTTAATATTAATAAGTTTTATATCTTTAGAGATATTTCTTAATTAAAATATTGCGAGGTCATCATCACTCTCACTGTCAAAGATCCTCATCCTCCTCTTTTCAAGCTTCCTATCGCTGCCCTTATCTTCCTGTTCTTCAGACTGATCATCAAGTTCTCTATCTTTCAGTTCTTCATTTTCGCTGTCTAGTTCCTTATCCTCCTGTTCCATATCCTCCCATTCTCCAGTCTCACTATCAAGTTCGTTATCTTCTTGTTCTCCAGTTTGATTATCAAGATCTCTATCCTCCAGTTCTTCAGTCTCACTATCAAGCTCGTTATCTTCTTGTTTTTCAGTCTGATTATTAAGTTGTCTATCATCCAGTTCTTCAATTTCACTGTCTAGTTCCTTATCTTCTTGTTCTTCAGTCTCATCATAAAGTTCTCTTTCCTCCAGTTCTTCAGTCTCAATGTCTAGTTCCTTTTCCTCCTGTTCTGCAGTCTCACTATCCAGTACCTCGTCTTCATGTCCTTTCGTCTCACTGTCCTGTACCACATTTTCACTATTCGGTTGGTTATTCTCCTTTTCTTCGCTTTTTCTGTCATATATTTTTTCCTGCAACAATGGGTTGGAAAATTCTACAAAACTATTGGGCAACGAGTTACCTTTCTCCGGGGGCGCATGTGAGGCATGTTAACTTTCTTAAAAATATTTTTTGCGTGATGCGCGAATCCCATGTCATTTGATGGACTTTTGTGATTCCAGGAACACTACTGATTTTTCGGTGCAATAGCTTATTAATTTCTTCAATTTCTTTTGTAGTTACGGTTGAAATTGTGACATTGGTAGTGTTTTCTCTAATACACTTCATAAGAGTATTAAAATCAGGTATATCTGAACCTTGAGCAACAATACGATCAGCAGTACGCTTTATGACTGCGCCTACTCCATCCATGGGCCCTTTGCCATGACCTGCTTCACAGAAGTTCCATGTCGCAGTTTTTAAACTGTATCTCTTTGCCAAGTATTGAGTATACAGATAGAACATGTATCTGTTTCTGTACTGTGCACTAGGACCGTCGCTTAAAATATGCAATTTCTGAATTGTGCATGGCGATACAATTAAATCTAGCATCTTTTGAAGGTGAGCACATATTGCACTAGCATCATGGCGCAAATTCTCTGAAAATGTGCAAAATGAACAACTGTTCACTTTTTGCGTATCTGGACATCTGTAGTAATAAACACCAGTATGGAGACTGATTTGCTGTCTGGAAGCTCTGAAATGGACTGACTGGATCTCATTCGCATATTTGCAGCAATAATTTTCAGAAAAGTCTATCTGCATAAATATCTCTCCGTCAACAAGGTTGTTCTTCATTAGGGTGGACTGTTTGTATTGATGAGAAATGTTAAATTGGTATTCTAAGAACATTTTCAAGTCTTCTAAGAATGATTCTACTAGCTCTTTTTTCGTAACTGTTTTCTGTCCTTTTACTGTTCTTCTTATTTCCTTTTCTGGTCCTTTAATCAATCGCTTTTCTTTTGTGACACACCAAGTTTTAAATGTAGTAGTTTCCGAACCATCAAAAAGTTGTATTTCAGGTGATTTATGTAAGCAAACACGACATTTGCGCAACATGCAAGCCTCCTTGTTGATATCACAAACTATGCTTTTGCACATCTCTATTAAGTTTGGAGCGTTAAAAATTCCCAAGTGTTTCAAATTATCAAACTTAAGCTGCATATTTTCATGTGCAACACATAAACAGGTATCCCTTTCAGCAACTTGGCGAAAAACGACCCAAAAAGGACGCATCCGGCAAAACGTAGCAAGACTCAGTTTTACCTTGTTTTCGATCTGGAACTTGCTATGGAGATTAGTAAGTGTATCACACAAGTAACGTTTTTGTTTTTTAATTTTATTTTTGGTGATTACATCTTTTTTTCCAGGACACAGCTTACTGTTGTCATCACGCTCTAAGAAGGCAATAATTTTTGAATTTAATGGTTTCAGCTTTTTTGTTAAAATCTGTTTAGCAACTTTCTTTGGATGGCTAGAAAGTTGCTGAATTTTATGATTGGCCCTTAGCAATTGTACCCGTAATGCATGAACCTTTTTTCTAGCGTCTGGATTACAGTTGCCTGAGTGTTTATTTTTAAGTTTCCGGGCAAGACGAATACCTGCTACTTTTTGCCTATTCAAATTAGAACTAGAGCTAGAAGGTGTGGGACATTCTTCTCTGGAGAAGGACGAGGATTAATTAGGATTAACAAGCGATGACCTTCTGGAAACCGTAGAAGCAGTTGACGAAGCTGGAGAAAGGTTAAAAACATTTTGTTGAGAATCAGGGTTTTGGTCACCAGCAATTGAATCTGGAGTATTCTCTCTCAAACTTTGTAGTAGCCGCTCATTACGTTTCTTATTTTGTCTACTCCCAGCTTTACGTTCCCGCCATTCACGTTATTTAGCACGGCGTTCTCTTGGAGTCATTTCGGAAACAAGTTTTATCTGTTTTTTACGTCTTTTTTCTGTATAACGCAGGTTATCTTTTTTCTTATAGGCTTCATATAAGTCGGGGTTAGCCTTTATACGGGCTCTTCGTTTTCGTTCGCATTCTCTTTTTTGTTTGCGAATTTCTTCCGCTGTCTTTGGTCTTTTATATCTCGCCATCTAAAATGTAAAACATGTATTTTTGTAAGTAATTATAGCGTTTTGTGCCTTTATTATGATAAGGCAGTAATTAAACAAACAAAATAATTGGAATGATTCAAGTTAAAGTTCACATCCCTGGACTTGTGGTCATTTCCATGGAGGAAAAATATCCACGGAATCTATGGAAGTGACATCCATGGAAAGGACATTTTTTGGTTCAATTACGGAAAACTAACCTAAAAACTTTCGTCTATGCAACCAATTTCGGCAATCGTAATTTGACCATTATACCTACAAAACAGCAAAACAAATGTAAATTTAACATTATATACTTACTTGGCAAAACAACCACAGTAGTGACCACGTATGCTTGACGAGTTTTATTTAGGTAAACTTATTGTTTTTTCACGACAAACGTTCAGCAGCCAGCAAGAAATTGACATTTGGTAATGGTTATGACAAGTGACAGCTTGTCAATGCTCACATAAATTCCGATGTACGCAGTTTTTTTCCTTAGTAAAAGTTATTTGTGACCTTCGTCCATGGAAGTGACCAAAATTTGAGTCACATATTTGAATTAAATTTTTTTTGCGCTTTTTGTCAATTAGATATTAAGCTATAAGCTGATATGGGTCCCAATTTATTAGAGTTCAAGATAATATCGTAATATTTTAGAAATATCACGCTAAAGACTGGTAAAAAAAATCTATTTCTATAAATTTGCTTCAGTCACATCCACGGAAAAAACATTTTCACGGTAATTTTTTTATGTATAAAAAAAAGTGTTCAATCTTTTCTTTTTATTTTCATGTAGTCTAAAGCAGACATGGTAGCACTACCTGGAAAAATATATCAAGTCTACGTGCCCTTTGTTATAAAAGAAAAAAAATCATTGTCACAGATAATTTTACTGAAAATGAGAAATACCCATACATAGAAGGAGAACTCTTCAACGTCGAAAATGAAACTTCGAAAGTTTGGTATGCTATCCTAGGTTTTGGCATGCTCTGATCGCGCGCAATCTTACTTTTACTGAAGGTGCGCAATTTTACACACTGAGGCAATCTTGCAAACATTGTTCTAATACTGCCATCTCTTAGAAAATATTTGAATTACTTCTCAAGTGGCTTTAACCTGGATGATTCCGCCGCGACAAAACAATGATGAATTAGCAAAATTACTACGTGTTTTAGTACAGTAACACATTGAAAATAGTAAAAAATTAAATCAAATGTGAATAAAAACTTTGAACTCACGTATTTCGTTGGTTTTCCACTCATTTGCAATATTTTTTCGGGAGCACGTTCCTGTTGCGACCGAGAACAAAATACAACTGAAGTTGGCTACTAACTTCACTCCGTTGTCCTTTTACGACGTGTGCAGCTAATCACCCGGAATCTAAAATCTGAGTGGCACCAAACCTAAAAAAAAAAAAAAAATTTGGTATGCTATCCTAGGTTTTGGCATGCTCTGATCACGTTCCTGCAGTCCGTTTTAGCGTAGGATGCGTGGTTCTGGAGTTATACAAATCACTTAAGGTTCTGAACCCTCATTAACGTTCCATTGTTTGCTTATCGTTACATTACTTAACGTCTCATTGTTCGCCTATCGTTACATTATCTATTGTGCTTCGAACACTCTCATTACGGTTGCTTTGGCGTTCTTATCTATTACTCATTGTTAACTTCATTTTGTCTGATTTTCTATATCATCAATAAAACACAATCATTGATTTTTATTTCGAAATTTTATTACTTTTTTTTACAAAATATGAGTGGAACATCTCATCCACAAAATTATCACTGTACAGCGTGTTTCCTGTAAATATGTTCGTAAAACTATGTCAAATCAAATCAAATCAAATCAAATTCTTTATTTCAAATAGACCAAAAAAGGCACTTTTGAACGTCAAGCAAAAAAGATATCATAAGGTTTAACTTTATGTGTCAGTCTGTCCGTCCGTCCTCTAGTGAAGCTATTTGCTCGTTCCAAAGTGTAGATTCCTATGGAGAAGAACGAGCAAGAAACTCCATGGTTACTCTTTTTCAATCACTTTTTACATTGCATTGTTACATAATTTAGATAGTTCCATTATGTGAGAACAGTGTAACACTAGTGTTTAACCAAAGTATCCGAAAAAGAAATAACCCTCAGGGACAGCAACTTTAGACAGTCTCGAGTTGACCAGTCCCAATAGGCGGCGTCCGTTCACGAACATGACACGTACACCAGCACCGCCCAACTCAACCATATTATAGGGAACCGAGCGGTCCAGTGCCCGTGCCACCGCCAATGAGACTCCTGAGTGAGCATGACAACTCCCAACTGACACAAATACCAATATACTATAAGTCTATAAGTCTAACTCAATTATAATAAGTTACAGGGCTCTCACATTTACAAAAATCCAGTTTATCAACAATTAACAACATGGTGAATAATTTAATAATTGAGATCAAAATTCCTCTTAACCTTAACAATTTTTATCCTGTGCAGTCTAACCAGCCACCCTCCAAGCATTTTTATCTTCTATATAATCATTTAGTTTGTAGTATGCTTTCCTACATAATACTTTCTTTATACATAATTTAAATTTACTTTCATTAAGATTTTGTATTTCAGTTGGGATTTTATTATAACATTTAACACATAATCCCATGAACGACTTATGCACTTTTGCTAATCTAAATAAAGGCTGACTTAATCTATTTCTATGTCTAGTAAGATAGTCATGCTTGTCAGATACTTTTACAAATAGCTGTAGGTTTTTCCTAACATACATAATGGTTTCATAAATATATTGACATGGTACGGTCATAATGTTGATCTCCCTAAACTTTTCTCTGAGAGATTCGCGACGACCTAAGTTATAGATAGCTCTGACTGCACGCTTTTGTAAGATAAAGATAGACTCAACGTCGGATGCCTGTCCCCACAACAGAATTCCATACGACATGATGCTGTGAAAGTAGCTAAAGTACACTAGTCGTGCCGTGCCTACGTCGGTTAGCTGACGGATCTTCCAGACAGCATAAGCTGCCGAGCTCAACCGCCCTGCTAGAGATCTAATGTGGGGCCCCCATTGCAGCTTGTCGTCTACAGTAATCCCCAAGAATGTGGTCTCCTTTACAAATTCCAGTTTCTGACCATTTAATAATATATCATCGCATACGTTACTTTTAACATTTGGCAAAATAAATCTAATGCATTTCGTCTTTTTATCATTAAGTACTAAGTTGTTTTTGTGAACCAATTATGAACTTTCATTAAGGCATTATTCACTTCGTCATAGTTATTTGATCGTCTATTTAATTTAAAAATCAAGGATGTGTCATCAGCGAATAATACCATATGCGGTTCACTTTGGAATAAATGGGGCAGGTCATTGACATAAACCAAAAATAGGAATGGACCCAATATTGAGCCCTGCGGTACGCCCATAGATACGCTAGCACCCTGGGAGTTTACTCTGTTTACTTGTACTGTAAGTAGTCTTTCTAGAAGGTATGATTTTAATAAATTTAGGGATACCCCCCGAATGCCGTAGTGTTGCAGCTTCAGTAATAGTGTTTCGTGCTCAACACAGTCAAAAGCCTTCGAAAGATCGCAAAATATTCCGATGGCATCCTGTGCTTTTTCCCACGATTTGAAAACTTGTTTTATAAGCGATACTCCTGCGTCCGTAGTGCAACGTCCCTTAGTGAACCCGTATTGTTGGTCATGGAAAATAGAATTCGCGTTAAAGTGACGCAGTATTTGAGTAAGTATCAACTTTTCAAACACTTTACTGAGCACTGGCAAAATAGAGACCGGCCTATAGTTATTGCGTTCTGTGCTATCACCTGATTTAAGTAATGGAACTACTTTACTATGTTTCATTAAATCCGGGAAAACCCCTTGATCTACACTTTTATTAAAAATTAAAGTTAAGTAAGGCGCTATAGTCTCTATAAAAGACCTGCATACTCTAACAGACATTCCCCAGAGATCTTCACTGGACTTTACTTTTGATATCTTTAAACGCCTTTAAAGTCCGCAGGACATTCTTTGACGTTACTTCTGAGAAGCTCGACCGCAAGTGCTGGAGATGATTGCAACGTTTCCGTAGTTTTGAGAGGAATATTTTTAAAGAAATTTTCGAATTCCTGGGCAACTAATGAATTTGTACTAGTAAATCCCTTTTCGGTTTTTAAATTAAATTCTGTCTTATTAGATTTGTTTCTACCTGTTTCATTATTAATTATACTCCAGGTAGCTTTTATTTTATTTTCCGCGGTCCGGATTTTACTGCTAATATAGAGTGATTTAGCATGCTTACAAACTAATTTAAATATTTTTGAATATTTGGAGACATGCCTACGAAAAGCCTCACTTTTATTTTATTTATTTAACACTTTATGTACATACAAAATAATATATACAAAGGCGGACTTAATGCCCGAAGGCATTCTCTACCAGTCAACCTCAAGGGTGATGCAGAGAAGTGTTAATAATAGGTTTTAAACAAGCACACAATGATTAAAAAGTACAGGCATGTAAGGCAACATTTACATAAAATACAAAACATAATATATGAATACAATAAATCTAATCTACAAATACACATATAACATATAAATAATACATAAATAATATAATTAAATATGGGAAGAATAGATTACGAATATATACAAGAACAAAAACAACAATACACTAATTAGTGGAATCTGTCAGTTTCTTTAGCAAGTAATTCCGAACTTTAAATTTGAAAGATAGCCGACTGGTTGCCGTCCTGATATCCGTGGGCAACGCATTCCACAGCAAAATTGATTGGACAGGAAAAGAATAATGTACAAAGTCAGTCCGGTGCGAGGGACAGTGGAGGAGACGATTATTTGTCGACCGAAGATATTTGCTATGGTTGGCGCTTACATACTGAAAATAGGGGGCCAAATAACTAGGAGAAGTAGGGGAACAGAGAAGTGAGAATAAAGTGGTTAGCGCGCGTTGTTCCCTGCGCTGACGTATGGGCAACTACTTTAGTTGCAATCGATATGCAGAGACATGGTCGTATTTGCGCAGGTTGAAGACGAATCGAATGCAGTTATTCAGAAGGCGGTCAAGTTTGTTAAGTAGATCTGCATTCAGGTCGTAATAGCAGACATCCGCATAATCAATGATAGGGAACAACAAGGATCGAACAAGCATTGCCTTGGTGGAGGACGGAAGGAAATTTTTCAAACGATATAGTGCCCGAAGCGTTCCCGTTACCCGTTTACAGACAACAGCGACGTGAACCCGCCAGGTTAGACAATTATCGATGTATAGGCCGAGATTCTTCACATCACTACTCAACGAGATGATCGCACCGTTGAAAAGGATAGGTGGCACAGCATTGCTGTCAACCCTTCCGAAGGTACGGGAGCTCCCCAAAATTATCGCCTGACACTTACTCGGATTAACGGCAATCCCAAACTTTGCTGACCAGTTATTCAAGGCAGCCAGGTCCGCATTCAATCTCGAGATCGCATCAGGCAAATCCTCGACCCTCGCTTGACAATACAACTGCAAGTCGTCAGCATATAGATGGTACGCACACTGAAGTTCGGAGGTAACACAGTTAATAAAAGTAGAGAATAAAAGAGGAGAAAGAATTCCGCCTTGAGGAACGCCAGCCGTTAATTGGCACCAGTTTGACGACGACTCGTCAACCTGGACCAACTGCTGGCGTCCCCGGAGATAGGATGAGAACCATTCCAGTGCGCCATCAGAAACCAAAATACGGGAAAGGATAGAAAGCAGGATATCGTGGTCGACCATGTTAAAGGCATTCGAGAAATCCACCAGGACCAACACAGTAACCATAGTGTCCTCCATCCCTGCCCTCACATCGCTGGTGACCTTAAGGAGAGCGGTTGTGGTGCTGTGTCCAGGCTTGAAACCCGATTGAACTGGGCTAATTAAGGAGTTCCGGTGGATAAAGGAAGCGAATTGCTTGTGGACACAGGCCTCGAGCACCTTAGACAAGAAAGGAAGAATTGAGATGGGGCGGAAGTGAGTAGGAAGGGTGGGATTGGAGATTTTCGGAAGAGGACGGACAAAGGCTTTGCGCCACAAGGATGGAAAGACTCCGGAGTAAAGCGAATAGTTTACCATATGAGTTATGGTGGGAAGGAGGGGGTCCAGGATGGCTATGATCATATAACGTGATATATCATCACAACCCATGGCTTTGGATTTAATGGCAAGGATAACTTTTCGGATTTCATTAGGCTGCACTGGAACGAAACAAAAAGGAACTATAGAAGTAGAACGCTTGAGACCAGCTATTAAAGAAAGCGTCTGTTGTTTGATTCGTGGATCCAGCTGAGGAACAGTTGCGAAATGGCGATTGAGATCGTCCAAACCAATCGAGCTCGGAAGGTCCAAATTTTGCGCTTTGCCGATACCTAGAGTTCCGAGAAACTTCCAGGTATCTGCAGAAGAAGAAGAAGAAGAAGAAGAGATTCCATCAAGGATAAAGCGGCGTTTTGCGTTACGTACCATCTGATTACACCTGTTCCTCGCAATCTTAAAAGCCGTCCAATTTTCCTCGGTGCGATCCCTCTTGTGCCTACGAAACGCACGATCTCTGCGTCGCATCGCCATCTGTATCCCACGAGTCATCCAAGGCGCAGGCGGTCGCTTCAGTTTAACCCTTTTGATGGGAGCATGTCGGTTATATAAATTCGTCAAGGTATTATTGAATAATTCAACCATTTTGTTGACATCTGTAGCTACCATCAGTGGGCTCCAATCAGTGGCCGACACATCTTGAACTAGGCTGTCGACGTCCATCCGCGCAAAACAACGCCTGTATCGAACCCTGGGATTAACTCTGGGTGGTTTGAGGATGTAGGAAAGGAAAATCAGGTCGTGATGGGAAAATCCTCATATTGGCCATGAGACGAAACCAGAGAGGGATTGGATATGACAATTAAATCGAGCCAAGAGTCATCACCAGCGACGTTGTGATGAGTAGGTTGGAGAGGTAGCAGATGAAGACTTGCTGACTCGATCAAATGTCGGAGTTTGCGGGAACGAGAGGAGTTGTTGGCAAGGAGATTAGTGTTAAAATCACCCATGATTATGTGATGCGCATACTCCGAACCCACGGATTCAAGTACTGTTTCGAATTCAGTGAAGTAATCGACAGAGGGAGGACAATAAACCACACCTAGAATGAGCTTCGCCCCTCGGACACAAACCTCAAGGATTGTATATTCCGCAGCACCGTTAGGGGAAGACATGGAGATAACCTTGTAAGAAAAATCACTGCGGAGATATATAGCCACGCCACCTCCCCTACCGTCCGTACGGTCATTCCGTATCAGAATGTAACCGGTTAAGGGGTAGGTGACCGACATTAAATGAGGCTTGAGCCAAGTTTCGGATATCAGGAATGCACGTTGCTGTTATTAAATGTTTCATACAGCTCACTGTAATGGCTGGGTAGACTCTGAGCATTAATGTCACAAACATTTAACAATCGAGAATTAATATCCTCGAATTGTTTCTTCAATAAATCACCCAGACACTCAGTCAATGAGCAGAAGCTGTCGCTACCAGACGAACTATCTTCACTTGCAGAGACAAAAGAATCATTTTCAGACATGAATAAATATATAAATTATATAATAAATAAATTATATAAAATATATGATGTATAATTAGACAACACACAAATTAATCACTACTTGGTTATAATATGCTTGCTACTGAAGATATGCAACTCTGCACCACTCGCCAGCTAACAACAAATACACCAACAAACAGAAAACACAGACAGAAAAATACAAAAATCAAAATAAAAATTGATAAAAAAAAAAATTAAAAAGTACATTAATAAAAACGATTTATGAACACATTAAAAAAAAACACGTGGAAAAAAAAGAACATATAAAAAGTGACATCTAGATTCTGTGCGATATCCGAACGCAACTCGCTTTTATACAATGTGTCAAATTATAGGTTGGAAATGTCACGATGACAATGACAAGTGACGGCTGGACCTTCATGACAATAAATAAGTTTTAACGACAATAATTTTAACAATAACACTTTGTGGGGTAACTTCGTATGATATTAAAAGAGAACAAAGGAAAAGTACTGCAACGAGAATTGTGGGTAGAAAAGTCCAAGTAAAGATATTGCAGTTCACAGGAAATTTGCTAATGGCAAAACGGGAACAGGAATAACACAAAAATACAAACGGTAAGTTTAAAGTTATTGAAAAAAAAAAACAACCTCTCGCACAGTATAGTTAATTGTTCTAGCTAAGTTGAACTAATTACTTGCGTGTTGATTTCAGGCTCACCGTGTGTGCCCCTGCTCCGCCCCCGGCTGCCTTCTGCGACACACTCTGCAGACTGGGATATTTGTCAAGTAGAGGACTAAGTTCTTCCATGCAAACGACTCTGTGCTTGCTTCCGTCAGACGCCTTGAGGAAGATGTTGCCGTCCTGAGTCCAGCAAGCACGCATGCCGAAATGCTGACGAGCTCTAACAAATACCTCCTGTCTGGGCCTAGTCAGTAATTCCTTGACCGTGATTTTGGTGCCCTGCAGTCGAGTCTTTGCCCTCCAGACCGAAGCCTTGTAGTCCATACTAGAGAACCGCACTAGGATCGGCCTATGATGACTTTTGTTATGCACTCCAAGTCGGTGACACACCTTAAGTGCAGACACCGGGAAATCCTGGCCCAATTTGCCATTAATGATCTGCAACATCACCTGGCTGCAGTCTTCCCTGTCCTCCTCTGGGATGCCTTGAAATACAACAGCCTTGCGACGGTTTCGCATTTCAAGGCCATCTATATTTCTGCAGCACTCTGTGACCTGGCTCCGCAGCAGCTTTAACATATCGAAGACCAGCTCCCGGAAGGTGCGGAACTCCTCAGCTATCCTGGCCACGGTGTCCTTCGATGATCCAGCTGACTGGATTTGAGCCTCTATGTCACCCATCTTCTTCAGCAAGCTTTCCTGCACGTTCTTATGGACAGTGATAATATCTGTGATCTGTGACATTGTTTCTCTCTGCTCCGTGCTTGTGTTAAAATTAAAGTTGATGTGCTGGCAGGTGGTGGCCAAGTTAAATTAATTTACATGGACCTGGCAAGTTGTAGCACTTATTCTATTCTATTATTACACTTTTCTAATCCAAATTTAGGCAATTAACTAATTTTATAAATTTAATTTAATTATTTTTGAGTAATAAATAAATGTGACGTGTTTACTCATTTAACACCTACCCATCAATCATCTTTTATGTATGCATTGAACATCCCCGAAACTTAAATAGCAAATACATTAAGCAATATTCGCCACAAACCGAAGTCCAATCATTCTGAATCCTATCAACATTCCAGTCCCACCTCTTACAATTCCTTTTCAAAAACTGATGATATCGCTCAGGTGTTCGTCCATATGAATCAAAATATTGGCCGATACCATTTGTATCGATATGTATGGCTACCCAGTGTGACCCTGGTTTATCATCCGCATCCAAATTGCATATTATATACGTTGGTACATGTGTGTACATAGGTAGTCTATTAGCAGCATAAACATTATTTTCTAGACTGGAATGAATCTTTTTCATATGTTTTTGTAATTCTAGTGTATCCATGATATTACTGTTATTAGCAGATTATTACAGTACCAATCTATTCAATGGTTGTCATAGGAATGTTCAATGATAGTGATTTGTAAATATTAAATCACATTCTTTGTGTTAGTCACAAAACAGGTTCATGCCTGTTGTGATGTGAGATAAGTTTGTTGATTCATAGAGTTTCGTTGTACTTAGGGATGTGTATGTGTGTGTCATGTTTTAGATAAGAATGGACTATATATGATGGAACAATTGCAGTCATGCAATCAGTGTATGGTCGTTTGACCACAGTGAATTGTATACGTCTACCAATACTAAGTTTGTGTTACCTACTTCAACGCATCATGGAGGTAAGTGTTTATTCTATTGACAAACTTACTTGTATTTCTGTTGCTGTTTCCTTACGTATGTATGTGTGTGTGTGTGTGTCAGATTAATCAAATTGATATTAACGTGATAACTCTGTTGTTGCAGAGATTATTCAGCTTCGCAGACGATAATGTAAATACCTATAAACAGTATTTCTTCTCGCCTCTCTCTCCCCAACACGAAGAAGAGAGTGATGACATCGTTGTTAATAACACAGGCGATGGTGGAAAAAGGAAATCGCCGAACCGATTGATACATTTTTGAAGTGGCACCAAAAATAAAAAGGAGGAAGCTGCTATCGTCAACTATGGCACGAGCTGTTAAAGATGGCGTATCATACATCTCTACAAATTCTGACGACGGAGACCAAGCGACGCATCTCATAAAAATTGAAATGTATGATATGAAGAAACCATCCAAGATTCCAACTAGTGATCACTGGAAGCACGCTACCACGAGGATTAAATATTACGTAAAGAATTATAAGAATAGCATCTACGACAACACAAACGGTATCGTGTACAATATTACAAAGACAATAGCAGAAAGTGAAAAAGTAAAAAAATACTTTTTTAACAATGACACTCAGTCATTAGTGGACTAGTCATATTAATACAAATTAAGGATTCTAAAGATGTTTATAAACTAATCAAACTGATAGTATATGTTAACTAATGATATAAAAGTTTGTGATGAAATGGAGAAGCGTGAACTGTTCGATTCATCGTATGATGATGCTCGGATACTCTCTTCTCTACTTTAATTATAAGTAGTATATTGTATAAGGTTAAATAGGGAAGGTTTAAAAATAAATAAAAAATAGTACATTGCATACATTTTGTTTTATTAAATTTTATAATGTTACCTTTAGTTACACACACAAAATGCATGAGGCGTAACACATATGGGTCAGAGCCCATTCGTCCCCTAAAATTCGTTTCCCAGCATAAAAGTTGTGGATTCGGCCCCTATATAGGTGCCCATTGGTCTCCTGGTAGGGGACCAATTAATATTTAATAAAAAAATATTATTTTTAAGGTACCCATTCGTCCCCTCTAATATAATACATAATAAGTTAAAGATTCGGCACCTCTTCAGGTGCCTATTGGTCCCCTGAGATAAAATAAGCTAAATTTTACACAAGAAACGGTTAACGGAATTAGTTTAATAAATCATAACAGATCATTGAAAAAAGAGCTATGATGATTGATAATAATATAACCTGTCGATAGGCCTACGATGCAATATTGTCTCTCTACGAATGGCTTTTTAAAAAACGGGGTACAAAATTGATAAGGTGTTTTATTTGTATGTTATGGCTGCCTCGGTGACATATTGGTTCTTGAAAGTGACTACGAATACGAGACTTCAATGTGTCTTTGGTCTTTTTTATATTAAATGATGTTCGCCTAACGAAATAAACAATATTGTTAATATTATAATATAATTTTTAACATAATTGAATCGAATTATCTCATTTGAATCCTGGAATATGATTAGTATTATTATTTGACGGTAATTTACTTTATATTGGAATACTACAGTTATATTTTGACTACATTATTTACTCCTAAATATGTATAAGTAGCAATTTATATAATTTTATCATATTTGTGGATGTTATTATAATCTTGTATTTTGTTTTTCGTATTAGTTCAATGTGGAGTCGTTGTCCTTCTTTTAATGTACTAAAATAATGAACGTTCTGACATTAATTCTGTTTTTCTCCAAAAAATACGTTAAAATTGGTAAGTACTCTCTAGTCTAGTTTTTAGTATGCGTATGCACTCACATAATTTTCTATTTTTGTATGATAAAATATAACTCTTTCTACTTTTTCGGTGATTTTCATATCAGTCATCATATATAAAAACAGCATGTTTTGATAATATGTTGGTATGATTTATTTTGCATTAATTCGTTTGGATGTTTGAAAAGCAAGGGACATACAATTTGACATAAATATGCTGTGAATACAATATCTTAAAACTCTTGTTTGAATATAGTATTCGAAAATAAATGTTTTACAGGAATATTATTTGGTAACTTTTTCTTACAGAATAATGGCTGATGAACCACAGTGCAGTAGTGGTTTGACAGGAATTGAGTATATATCCTCTGAAAGAGGTAGACCAATTTTATTGAGAGGAGGGTATCAGTTATATATGAAGAAAAAATACAAAAATGGCTCATTTTATTGGAAATGCACTCAAAGAAATACTTGCCATGGTAGTATCACAATTAAGGAAAACCGAATCTTAAAAGAAACGCCTCACTTATGTACACCAGATATAACCAAAAATGAGCTCAAGAAAGCACTAAATTCATGCAAGAATAGAGCAGCCAGAGGAAACGAGTCACTACTAAATATATTTGACGAAGAAATGAGGCAATTTAAAGACAAAGGACTAGATTTTGTACAAAATATTCCCGACTTCCAAAACCTTAAACATGGACTCTATAGCGCAAGAAGAAAAGCAAATGGTGCCAATCGGCTGATTTTTAAAAAAAGCAGAGGAAGTAGTTGTACCTAAAAAATATGAAGACTTTTTAATATGTGATTATCAAGATGGTTCAAACCGAATTTTAATATTTTCTGTGGTAAATGAGGTGACAATGTCAAGTTTCTCCGATTTCTTTTTAGATGAAACCTTTAAATTTGTAATTCATCCATTTGTTCAGCTATTTAGTATTCACGCTTATATTGGAAGCTCTACCACCAGTACAAATATTGTGCCGTTAGTGTTTGCGCTGCTTTTAAATAAAAAGCAAGGTACTTACGAAATTATATTTCATATGCTTAAGGCCCGTTTTCCCAATTGGTGTCCACGTCAGTTTACCATGGATTTTTGATGGCAATACAAAACGCGGCACAAAAAGTTTTCCCAAACACGCTAATTTCTGGATGTTATTTCCATTTTTTGAAATCCCTGTGGAAGAAAGCAAAACACTTGGAACTCAAATCTAGACTACATAAGCGACACGTTGCCCTTTGCGCCTCACTCGCTTTAATACCAGCACAATATATAGATGACGGTTGGCTTTATATTATGGAGGACTGCCCTCAAAATAATGTAATTTCAGCTTTTAATGATTATTTTGTCGAGAACTGGCTCGATAATAAAACAATAGCCAGGAATTGGAATGTATATGGACAACGTCATCGGACGACTAACCTTGTAGAAAGTTGGCATTCCAAAATTAATTGTAAAACTAATGGTAGAAATAAACCAAATATTTTGCAATTTTTAGAAATTCTACATAAAGAAGCGAATTTATCCAAAAATAAAATAGATCAGGTGCAAAGGGGTGTCCAAACAAAGAATCGGACTCCTGAATCAATTGAAAATGAAGCGAGAATAAATCGCATTATTCGCCAATTTTTTGAAAATCAGATTTCACTAGGCCACTGCATTGAAAAGCTATGCATATATTCTTAATTTAAAATGAAAAAACAAATATAAGATTAGTTTTTTAATGATGTTGATTTGTTTAATCTGGTTTTAGTCATTTTTTGTTATTGTAGTTAGGTGTAGTTTGTTAGATTAAAGTTATTATGATTTTGTATGTAGTTGTTAATATACAAAAAGAAAAAAATATGTTGATCTATCTAGTCTTCAATAGGTAATTACTGTGATTTTAGTTTTTTTTTTGTAAGTACTGTTATATTTTTTAGATTTAAGTTATTATGATTTTGCATGTAGGTATGTAGTTGGTAAATATACAAAAATGTAAGAAGTGATTGTTTACTGTTGATATGTGTTCTATTTTTTTTTTTCATATTTTATATTTAATGTTGATTTATATGATGGTCACTCAAGGCTGATTTCTGTAAAAGAGTTGTATTTTGTTAGTAGAAATGTTGGTTTTAAATAGTTGATAAACACTGATTTTATTTTATACCTACATTTCTTTTATATAAAGTTATTGTGATATTGCATTATTTTGTAGATCTCTTTGCCTGTACAAAGTACTAACAATTCATAGTTATTTTTCTTATATTCGTATTGATATTTGGTTATTTGTTTGTACTCTGGATTTAAATTAATCTAAAATTCAGTTATTACTGGGATTTTATTTAAATAGTTACACAGTTTTATTTTACTGCATAAACATATTATAGGTGTCACATATTTTGCTAAATATTTACAAATGTACCAGACACCAAAAACTGATAACTTATTTTGAAGACTGACTTAATGCCTAGAGCCTAGAGGTTATTTATTAAACTTAAACTTATTTAAAATAAACATGATATCTACCAAATTACTATATTTTTTTTTACCCTTTTCTGCGCGACTGTACCAGGACTACCAAGCTGCAGTATACATATATACATGTACTTATATTAGAAGAACGAATAAAAATAAATATTCTTCAGGGGACGAATAGGCCCCTCAAAAGTTCCAGGGGACGAGTGGGCACAGGGTGCGAATCTTAGGGGACGAATGGGCTCTGACCCATATATGGGGTCAGAGCCCATTCGTCCCCTAAAATTCGTCTCCCAGCATAAAAGTTGTGGATTCGGCCCCTATATAGGTGCCCATTGGTCTCCTGGTAGGGGACCAATTAATATTTAATAAAAAAATATTATTTTTAAGGTACCCATTCGTCCCCTCTAATATAATACATAATAAGTTAAAGATTCGGCACCTCTTCAGGTGCCTATTGGTCCCCTGAGATAAAATAAGCTAAATTTTACACAAGAAACGGTTAACGGAATTAGTTTAATAAATCATAACAGATCATTGAAAAAAGAGCTATGATGATTGATAATAATATAACCTGTCGATAGGCCTACGATGCAATATTGTCTCTCTACGAATGGCTTTTTAAAAAACGGGGTACAAAATTGATAAGGTGTTTTATTTGTATGTTATGGCTGCCTCGGTGACATATTGGTTCTTGAAAGTGACTACGAATACGAGACTTCAATGTGTCTTTGGTCTTTTTTATATTAAATGATGTTCGCCTAACGAAATAAACAATATTGTTAATATTATAATATAATTTTTAACATAATTGAATCGAATTATCTCATTTGAATCCTGGAATATGATTAGTATTATTATTTGACGGTAATTTACTTTATATTGGAATACTACAGTTATATTTTGACTACATTATTTACTCCTAAATATGTATAAGTAGCAATTTATATAATTTTATCATATTTGTGGATGTTATTATAATCTTGTATTTTGTTTTTCGTATTAGTTCAATGTGGAGTCGTTGTCCTTCTTTTAATGTACTAAAATAATGAACGTTCTGACATTAATTCTGTTTTTCTCCAAAAAATACGTTAAAATTGGTAAGTACTCTCTAGTCTAGTTTTTAGTATGCGTATGCACTCACATAATTTTCTATTTTTGTATGATAAAATATAACTCTTTCTACTTTTTCGGTGATTTTCATATCAGTCATCATATATAAAAACAGCATGTTTTGATAATATGTTGGTATGATTTATTTTGCATTAATTCGTTTGGATGTTTGAAAAGCAAGGGACATACAATTTGACATAAATATGCTGTGAATACAATATCTTAAAACTCTTGTTTGAATATAGTATTCGAAAATAAATGTTTTACAGGAATATTATTTGGTAACTTTTTCTTACAGAATAATGGCTGATGAACCACAGTGCAGTAGTGGTTTGACAGGAATTGAGTATATATCCTCTGAAAGAGGTAGACCAATTTTATTGAGAGGAGGGTATCAGTTATATATGAAGAAAAAATACAAAAATGGCTCATTTTATTGGAAATGCACTCAAAGAAATACTTGCCATGGTAGTATCACAATTAAGGAAAACCGAATCTTAAAAGAAACGCCTCACTTATGTACACCAGATATAACCAAAAATGAGCTCAAGAAAGCACTAAATTCATGCAAGAATAGAGCAGCCAGAGGAAACGAGTCACTACTAAATATATTTGACGAAGAAATGAGGCAATTTAAAGACAAAGGACTAGATTTTGTACAAAATATTCCCGACTTCCAAAACCTTAAACATGGACTCTATAGCGCAAGAAGAAAAGCAAATGGTGCCAATCGGCTGATTTTTAAAAAAAGCAGAGGAAGTAGTTGTACCTAAAAAATATGAAGACTTTTTAATATGTGATTATCAAGATGGTTCAAACCGAATTTTAATATTTTCTGTGGTAAATGAGGTGACAATGTCAAGTTTCTCCGATTTCTTTTTAGATGAAACCTTTAAATTTGTAATTCATCCATTTGTCAGCTATTTAGTATTCACGCTTATATTGGAAGCTCTACCACCAGTACAAATATTGTGCCGTTAGTGTTTGCGCTGCTTTTAAATAAAAAGCAAGCTACTTACGAAATTATATTTCATATGCTTAAGGCCCGTTTTCCCAATTGGTGTCCACGTCAGTTTACCATGGATTTTTGATGGCAATACAAAACGCGGCACAAAAAGTTTTCCCAAACACGCTAATTTCTGGATGTTATTTCCATTTTTTGAAATCCCTGTGGAAGAAAGCAAAACACTTGGAACTCAAATCTAGACTACATAAGCGACACGTTGCCCTTTGCGCCTCACTCGCTTTAATACCAGCACAATATATAGATGACGGTTGGCTTTATATTATGGAGGACTGCCCTCAAAATAATGTAATTTCAGCTTTTAATGATTATTTTGTCGAGAACTGGCTCGATAATAAAACAATAGCCAGGAATTGGAATGTATATGGACAACGTCATCGGACGACTAACCTTGTAGAAAGTTGGCATTCCAAAATTAATTGTAAAACTAATGGTAGAAATAAACCAAATATTTTGCAATTTTTAGAAATTCTACATAAAGAAGCGAATTTATCCAAACATAAAATAGATCAGGTGCAAAGGGGTGTCCAAACAAAGAATCGGACTCCTGAATCAATTGAAAATGAAGCGAGAATAAATCGCATTATTCGCCAATTTTTTGAAAATCAGATTTCACTAGGCCACTGCATTGAAAAGCTATGCATATATTCTTAATTTAAAATGAAAAAAACAAATATAAGATTAGTTTTTTAATGATGTTGATTTGTTTAATCTGGTTTTAGTCATTTTTTGTTATTGTAGTTAGGTGTAGTTTGTTAGATTAAAGTTATTATGATTTTGTATGTAGTTGTTAATATACAAAAAGAAAAAAATATGTTGATCTATCTAGTCTTCAATAGGTAATTACTGTGATTTTAGTTTTTTTTTGTAAGTACTGTTATATTTTTTAGATTTAAGTTATTATGATTTTGCATATAGGTATGTAGTTGGTAAATATACAAAAATGTAAGAAGTGATTGTTTACTGTTGATATGTGTTCTACTTTTTTTTTCATATTTTATATTTAATGTTGATTTATATGATGGTCACTCAAGGCTGATTTCTGTAAAAGAGTTGTATTTTGTTAGTAGAAATGTTGGTTTTAAATAGTTGATAAACACTGATTTTATTTTATACCTACATTTCTTTTATATAAAGTTATTGTGATATTGCATTATTTTGTAGATCTCTTTGGCTGTACAAAGTACTAACAATTCATAGTTATTTTTCTTATATTCGTATTGATATTTGGTTATTTGTTTGTACTCTGGATTTAAATTAATCTAAAATTCAGTTATTACTGGGATTTTATTTAAATAGTTACACAGTTTTATTTTACTGCATAAACATATTATAGGTGTCACATATTTTGCTAAATATTTACAAATGTACCAGACACCAAAAACTGATAACTTATTTTGAAGACTGACTTAATGCCTAGAGCCTAGAGGTTATTTATTAAACTTAAACTTATTTAAAATAAACATGATATCTACCAAATTACTATATTTTTTTTTACCCTTTTCTGCGCGACTGTACCAGGACTACCAAGCTGCAGTATACATATATACATGTACTTATATTAGAAGAACGAATAAAAATAAATATTCTTCAGGGGACGAATAGGCCCCTCAAAAGTTCCAGGGGACGAGTGGGCACAGGGTGCGAATCTTAGGGGACGAATGGGCTCTGACCCCATATATGGGTCAGAGCCCATTCGTCCCCTAAAATTCGTCTCCCAGCATAAAAGTTGTGGATTCGGCCCCTATATAGGTGCCCATTGGTCTCCTGGTAGGGGACCAATTAATATTTAATAAAAAAATATTATTTTTAAGGTACCCATTCGTCCCCTCTAATATAATACATAATAAGTTAAAGATTCGGCACCTCTTCAGGTGCCTATTGGTCCCCTGAGATAAAATAAGCTAAATTTTACACAAGAAACGGTTAACATAGTACACTTGTGAACAGTTTATTAACGGAATTAGTTTAATAAATCATAACAGATCATTGAAAAAAGAGCTATGATGATTGATAATAATATAACCTGTCGATAGGCCTACGATGCAATATTGTCTCTCTACGAATGGCTTTTTAAAAAACGGGGTACAAAATTGATAAGGTGTTTTATTTGTATGTTATGGCTGCCTCGGTGACATATTGGTTCTTGAAAGTGACTACGAATACGAGACTTCAATGTGTCTTTGGTCTTTTTTATATTAAATGATGTTCGCCTAACGAAATAAACAATATTGTTAATATTATAATATAATTTTTAACATAATTGAATCGAATTATCTCATTTGAATCCTGGAATATGATTAGTATTATTATTTGACGGTAATTTACTTTATATTGGAATACTACAGTTATATTTTGACTACATTATTTACTCCTAAATATGTATAAGTAGCAATTTATATAATTTTATCATATTTGTGGATGTTATTATAATCTTGTATTTTGTTTTTCGTATTAGTTCAATGTGGAGTCGTTGTCCTTCTTTTAATGTACTAAAATAATGAACGTTCTGACATTAATTCTGTTTTTCTCCAAAAAATACGTTAAAATTGGTAAGTACTCTCTAGTCTAGTTTTTAGTATGCGTATGCACTCACATAATTTTCTATTTTTGTATGATAAAATATAACTCTTTCTACTTTTTCGGTGATTTTCATATCAGTCATCATATATAAAAACAGCATGTTTTGATAATATGTTGGTATGATTTATTTTGCATTAATTCGTTTGGATGTTTGAAAAGCAAGGGACATACAATTTGACATAAATATGCTGTGAATACAATATCTTAAAACTCTTGTTTGAATATAGTATTCGAAAATAAATGTTTTACAGGAATATTATTTGGTAACTTTTTCTTACAGAATAATGGCTGATGAACCACAGTGCAGTAGTGGTTTGACAGGAATTGAGTATATATCCTCTGAAAGAGGTAGACCAATTTTATTGAGAGGAGGGTATCAGTTATATATGAAGAAAAAATACAAAAATGGCTCATTTTATTGGAAATGCACTCAAAGAAATACTTGCCATGGTAGTATCACAATTAAGGAAAACCGAATCTTAAAAGAAACGCCTCACTTATGTACACCAGATATAACCAAAAATGAGCTCAAGAAAGCACTAAATTCATGCAAGAATAGAGCAGCCAGAGGAAACGAGTCACTACTAAATATATTTGACGAAGAAATGAGGCAATTTAAAGACAAAGGACTAGATTTTGTACAAAATATTCCCGACTTCCAAAACCTTAAACATGGACTCTATAGCGCAAGAAGAAAAGCAAATGGTGCCAATCGGCTGATTTTTAAAAAAAGCAGAGGAAGTAGTTGTACCTAAAAAATATGAAGACTTTTTAATATGTGATTATCAAGATGGTTCAAACCGAATTTTAATATTTTCTGTGGTAAATGAGGTGACAATGTCAAGTTTCTCCGATTTCTTTTTAGATGAAACCTTTAAATTTGTAATTCATCCATTTGTTCAGCTATTTAGTATTCACGCTTATATTGGAAGCTCTACCACCAGTACAAATATTGTGCCGTTAGTGTTTGCGCTGCTTTTAAATAAAAAGCAAGGTACTTACGAAATTATATTTCATATGCTTAAGGCCCGTTTTCCCAATTGGTGTCCACGTCAGTTTACCATGGATTTTTGATGGCAATACAAAACGCGGCACAAAAAGTTTTCCCAAACACGCTAATTTCTGGATGTTATTTCCATTTTTTGAAATCCCTGTGGAAGAAAGCAAAACACTTGGAACTCAAATCTAGACTACATAAGCGACACGTTGCCCTTTGCGCCTCACTCGCTTTAATACCAGCACAATATATAGATGACGGTTGGCTTTATATTATGGAGGACTGCCCTCAAAATAATGTAATTTCAGCTTTTAATGATTATTTTGTCGAGAACTGGCTCGATAATAAAACAATAGCCAGGAATTGGAATGTATATGGACAACGTCATCGGACGACTAACCTTGTAGAAAGTTGGCATTCCAAAATTAATTGTAAAACTAATGGTAGAAATAAACCAAATATTTTGCAATTTTTAGAAATTCTACATAAAGAAGCGAATTTATCCAAAAATAAAATAGATCAGGTGCAAAGGGGTGTCCAAACAAAGAATCGGACTCCTGAATCAATTGAAAATGAAGCGAGAATAAATCGCATTATTCGCCAATTTTTTGAAAATCAGATTTCACTAGGCCACTGCATTGAAAAGCTATGCATATATTCTTAATTTAAAATGAAAAAACAAATATAAGATTAGTTTTTTAATGATGTTGATTTGTTTAATCTGGTTTTAGTCATTTTTTGTTATTGTAGTTAGGTGTAGTTTGTTAGATTAAAGTTATTATGATTTTGTATGTAGTTGTTAATATACAAAAAGAAAAAAATATGTTGATCCATCTAGTCTTCAATAGGTAATTACTGTGATTTTAGTTTTTTATTGTAAGTACTGTTATATTTTTTAGATTTAAGTTATTATGATTTTGCATGTAGGTATGTAGTTGGTAAATTTACAAAAATGTAAGAAGTGATTGTTTACTGTTGATATGTGTTCTATTTTTTTTTCATATTTTATATTTAATGTTGATTTATATGATGGTCACTCAAGGCTGATTTCTGTAAAAGAGTTGTATTTTGTTAGTAGAAATGTTGGTTTTAAATAGTTGATAAACACTGATTTTATTTTATACCTACATTTCTTTTATATAAAGTTATTGTGATATTGCATTATTTTGTAGATCTCTTTGGCTGTACAAAGTACTAACAATTCATAGTTATTTTTCTTATATTCGTATTGATATTTGGTTATTTGTTTGTACTCTGGATTTAAATTAATCTAAAATTCAGTTATTACTGGGATTTTATTTAAATAGTTACACAGTTTTATTTTACTGCATAAACATATTATAGGTGTCACATATTTTGCTAAATATTTACAAATGTACCAGACACCAAAAACTGATAACTTATTTTGAAGACTGACTTAATGCCTAGAGCCTAGAGGTTATTTATTAAACTTAAACTTATTTAAAATAAACATGATATCTACCAAATTACTATATTTTTTTTTACCCTTTTCTGCGCGACTGTACCAGGACTACCAAGCTGCAGTATACATATATACATGTACTTATATTAGAAGAACGAATAAAAATAAATATTCTTCAGGGGACGAATAGGCCCCTCAAAAGTTCCAGGGGACGAGTGGGCACAGGGTGCGAATCTTAGGGGACGAATGGGCTCTGACCCCATATATGGGTCAGAGCCCATTCGTCCCCTAAAATTCGTCTCCCAGCATAAAAGTTGTGGATTCGGCCCCTATATAGGTGCCCATTGGTCTCCTGGTAGGGGACCAATTAATATTTAATAAAAAAATATTATTTTTAAGGTACCCATTCGTCCCCTCTAATATAATACATAATAAGTTAAAGATTCGGCACCTCTTCAGGTGCCTATTGGTCCCCTGAGATAAAATAAGCTAAATTTTACACAAGAAACGGTTAACATAGTACACTTGTGAACAGTTTATTAACGGAATTAGTTTAATAAATCATAACAGATCATTGAAAAAGAGCTATGATGATTGATAATAATATAACCTGTCGATAGGCCTACGATGCAATATTGTCTCTCTACGAATGGCTTTTTAAAAAACGGGGTACAAAATTGATAAGGTGTTTTATTTGTATGTTATGGCTGCCTCGGTGACATATTGGTTCTTGAAAGTGACTACGAATACGAGACTTCAATGTGTCTTTGGTCTTTTTTATATTAAATGATGTTCGCCTAACGAAATAAACAATATTGTTAATATTATAATATAATTTTTAACATAATTGAATCGAATTATCTCATTTGAATCCTGGAATATGATTAGTATTATTATTTGACGGTAATTTACTTTATATTGGAATACTACAGTTATATTTTGACTACATTATTTACTCCTAAATATGTATAAGTAGCAATTTATATAATTTTATCATATTTGTGGATGTTATTATAATCTTGTATTTTGTTTTTCGTATTAGTTCAATGTGGAGTCGTTGTCCTTCTTTTAATGTACTAAAATAATGAACGTTCTGACATTAATTCTGGTTTTCTCCAAAAAATACGTTAAAATTGGTAAGTACTCTCTAGTCTAGTTTTTAGTATGCGTATGCACTCACATAATTTTCTATTTTTGTATGATAAAATATAACTCTTTCTACTTTTTCGGTGATTTTCATATCAGTCATCATATATAAAAACAGCATGTTTTGATAATATGTTGGTATGATTTATTTTGCATTAATTCGTTTGGATGTTTGAAAAGCAAGGGACATACAATTTGACATAAATATGCTGTGAATACAATATCTTAAAACTCTTGTTTGAATATAGTATTCGAAAATAAATGTTTTACAGGAATATTATTTGGTAACTTTTTCTTACAGAATAATGGCTGATGAACCACAGTGCAGTAGTGGTTTGACAGGAATTGAGTATATATCCTCTGAAAGAGGTAGACCAATTTTATTGAGAGGAGGGTATCAGTTATATATGAAGAAAAAATACAAAAATGGCTCATTTTATTGGAAATGCACTCAAAGAAATACTTGCCATGGTAGTATCACAATTAAGGAAAACCGAATCTTAAAAGAAACGCCTCACTTATGTACACCAGATATAACCAAAATGAGCTCAAGAAAGCACTAAATTCATGCAAGAATAGAGCAGCCAGAGGAAACGAGTCACTACTAAATATATTTGACGAAGAAATGAGGCAATTTAAAGACAAAGGACTAGATTTTGTACAAAATATTCCCGACTTCCAAAACCTTAAACATGGACTCTATAGCGCAAGAAGAAAAGCAAATGGTGCCAATCGGCTGATTTTTAAAAAAAGCAGAGGAAGTAGTTGTACCTAAAAAATATGAAGACTTTTTAATATGTGATTATCAAGATGGTTCAAACCGAATTTTAATATTTTCTGTGGTAAATGAGGTGACAATGTCAAGTTTCTCCGATTTCTTTTTAGATGAAACCTTTAAATTTGTAATTCATCCATTTGTTCAGCTATTTAGTATTCACGCTTATATTGGAAGCTCTACCACCAGTACAAATATTGTGCCGTTAGTGTTTGCGCTGCTTTTAAATAAAAAGCAAGCTACTTACGAAATTATATTTCATATGCTTAAGGCCCGTTTTCCCAATTGGTGTCCACGTCAGTTTACCATGGATTTTTGATGGCAATACAAAACGCGGCACAAAAAGTTTTCCCAAACACGCTAATTTCTGGATGTTATTTCCATTTTTTGAAATCCCTGTGGAAGAAAGCAAAACACTTGGAACTCAAATCTAGACTACATAAGCGACACGTTGCCCTTTGCGCCTCACTCGCTTTAATACCAGCACAATATATAGATGACGGTTGGCTTTATATTATGGAGGACTGCCCTCAAAATAATGTAATTTCAGCTTTTAATGATTATTTTGTCGAGAACTGGCTCGATAATAAAACAATAGCCAGGAATTGGAATGTATATGGACAACGTCATCGGACGACTAACCTTGTAGAAAGTTGGCATTCCAAAATTAATTGTAAAACTAATGGTAGAAATAAACCAAATATTTTGCAATTTTTAGAAATTCTACATAAAGAAGCGAATTTATCCAAACATAAAATAGATCAGGTGCAAAGGGGTGTCCAAACAAAGAATCGGACTCCTGAATCAATTGAAAATGAAGCGAGAATAAATCGCATTATTCGCCAATTTTTTGAAAATCAGATTTCACTAGGCCACTGCATTGAAAAGCTATGCATATATTCTTAATTTAAAATGAAAAAACAAATATAAGATTAGTTTTTTAATGATGTTGATTTGTTTAATCTGGTTTTAGTCATTTTTTGTTATTGTAGTTAGGTGTAGTTTGTTAGATTAAAGTTATTATGATTTTGTATGTAGTTGTTAATATACAAAAAGAAAAAAATATGTTGATCCATCTAGTCTTCAATAGGTAATTACTGTGATTTTAGTTTTTTTTTTGTAAGTACTGTTATATTTTTTAGATTTAAGTTATTATGATTTTGCATGTAGGTATGTAGTTGGTAAATTTACAAAAATGTAAGAAGTGATTGTTTACTGTTGATATGTGTTCTATTTTTTTTTTCATATTTTATATTTAATGTTGATTTATATGATGGTCACTCAAGGCTGATTTCTGTAAAAGAGTTGTATTTTGTTAGTAGAAATGTTGGTTTTAAATAGTTGATAAACACTGATTTTATTTTATACCTACATTTCTTTTATATAAAGTTATTGTGATATTGCATTATTTTGTAGATCTCTTTGGCTGTACAAAGTACTAACAATTCATAGTTATTTTTCTTATATTCGTATTGATATTTGGTTATTTGTTTGTACTCTGGATTTAAATTAATCTAAAATTCAGTTATTACTGGGATTTTATTTAAATAGTTACACAGTTTTATTTTACTGCATTAAACATATTATAGGTGTCACATATTTTGCTAAATATTTACAAATGTACCAGACACCAAAAACTGATAACTTATTTTGAAGACTGACTTAATGCCTAGAGCCTAGAGGTTATTTATTAAACTTAAACTTATTTAAAATAAACATGATATCTACCAAATTACTATATTTTTTTTTACCCTTTTCTGCGCGACTGTACCAGGACTACCAAGCTGCAGTATACATATATACATGTACTTATATTAGAAGAACGAATAAAAATAAATATTCTTCAGGGGACGAATAGGCCCCTCAAAAGTTCCAGGGGACGAGTGGGCACAGGGTGCGAATCTTAGGGGACGAATGGGCTCTGACCCCATATATGGGTCAGAGCCCATTCGTCCCCTAAAATTCGTCTCCCAGCATAAAAGTTGTGGATTCGGCCCCTATATAGGTGCCCATTGGTCTCCTGGTAGGGGACCAATTAATATTTAATAAAAAAATATTATTTTTAAGGTACCCATTCGTCCCCTCTAATATAATACATAATAAGTTAAAGATTCGGCACCTCTTCAGGTGCCTATTGGTCCCCTGAGATAAAATAAGCTAAATTTTACACAAGAAACGGTTAACATAGTACACTTGTGAACAGTTTATTAACGGAATTAGTTTAATAAATCATAACAGATCATTGAAAAAAGAGCTATGATGATTGATAATAATATAACCTGTCGATAGGCCTACGATGCAATATTGTCTCTCTACGAATGGCTTTTTAAAAAACGGGGTACAAAATTGATAAGGTGTTTTATTTGTATGTTATGGCTGCCTCGGTGACATATTGGTTCTTGAAAGTGACTACGAATACGAGACTTCAATGTGTCTTTGGTCTTTTTTATATTAAATGATGTTCGCCTAACGAAATAAACAATATTGTTAATATTATAATATAATTTTTAACATAATTGAATCGAATTATCTCATTTGAATCCTGGAATATGATTAGTATTATTATTTGACGGTAATTTACTTTATATTGGAATACTACAGTTATATTTTGACTACATTATTTACTCCTAAATATGTATAAGTAGCAATTTATATAATTTTATCATATTTGTGGATGTTATTATAATCTTGTATTTTGTTTTTCGTATTAGTTCAATGTGGAGTCGTTGTCCTTCTTTTAATGTACTAAAATAATGAACGTTCTGACATTAATTCTGTTTTTCTCCAAAAAATACGTTAAAATTGGTAAGTACTCTCTAGTCTAGTTTTTAGTATGCGTATGCACTCACATAATTTTCTATTTTTGTATGATAAAATATAACTCTTTCTACTTTTTCGGTGATTTTCATATCAGTCATCATATATAAAAAACAGCATGTTTTGATAATATGTTGGTATGATTTATTTTGCATTAATTCGTTTGGATGTTTGAAAAGCAAGGGACATACAATTTGACATAAATATGCTGTGAATACAATATCTTAAAACTCTTGTTTGAATATAGTATTCGAAAATAAATGTTTTACAGGAATATTATTTGGTAACTTTTTCTTACAGAATAATGGCTGATGAACCACAGTGCAGTAGTGGTTTGACAGGAATTGAGTATATATCCTCTGAAAGAGGTAGACCAATTTTATTGAGAGGAGGGTATCAGTTATATATGAAGAAAAAATACAAAAATGGCTCATTTTATTGGAAATGCACTCAAAGAAATACTTGCCATGGTAGTATCACAATTAAGGAAAACCGAATCTTAAAAGAAACGCCTCACTTATGTACACCAGATATAACCAAAAATGAGCTCAAGAAAGCACTAAATTCATGCAAGAATAGAGCAGCCAGAGGAAACGAGTCACTACTAAATATATTTGACGAAGAAATGAGGCAATTTAAAGACAAAGGACTAGATTTTGTACAAAATATTCCCGACTTCCAAAACCTTAAACATGGACTCTATAGCGCAAGAAGAAAAGCAAATGGTGCCAATCGGCTGATTTTTAAAAAAAGCAGAGGAAGTAGTTGTACCTAAAAAATATGAAGACTTTTTAATATGTGATTATCAAGATGGTTCAAACCGAATTTTAATATTTTCTGTGGTAAATGAGGTGACAATGTCAAGTTTCTCCGATTTCTTTTTAGATGGAACCTTTAAATTTGTAATTCATCCATTTGTTCAGCTATTTAGTATTCACGCTTATATTGGAAGCTCTACCACCAGTACAAATATTGTGCCGTTAGTGTTTGCGCTGCTTTTAAATAAAAAGCAAGCTACTTACGAAATTATATTTCATATGCTTAAGGCCCGTTTTCCCAATTGGTGTCCACGTCAGTTTACCATGGATTTTTGATGGCAATACAAAACGCGGCACAAAAAGTTTTCCCAAACACGCTAATTTCTGGATGTTATTTCCATTTTTTGAAATCCCTGTGGAAGAAAGCAAAACACTTGGAACTCAAATCTAGACTACATAAGCGACACGTTGCCCTTTGCGCCTCACTCGCTTTAATACCAGCACAATATATAGATGACGGTTGGCTTTATATTATGGAGGACTGCCCTCAAAATAATGTAATTTCAGCTTTTAATGATTATTTTGTCGAGAACTGGCTCGATAATAAAACAATAGCCAGGAATTGGAATGTATATGGACAACGTCATCGGACGACTAACCTTGTAGAAAGTTGGCATTCCAAAATTAATTGTAAAACTAATGGTAGAAATAAACCAAATATTTTGCAATTTTTAGAAATTCTACATAAAGAAGCGAATTTATCCAAAAATAAAATAGATCAGGTGCAAAGGGGTGTCCAAACAAAGAATCGGACTCCTGAATCAATTGAAATGAAGCGAGAATAAATCGCATTATTCGCCAATTTTTTGAAAATCAGATTTCACTAGGCCACTGCATTGAAAAGCTATGCATATATTCTTAATTTAAAATGAAAAAACAAATATAAGATTAGTTTTTTAATGATGTTGATTTGTTTAATCTGGTTTTAGTCATTTTTTGTTATTGTAGTTAGGTGTAGTTTGTTAGATTAAAGTTATTATGATTTTGTATGTAGTTGTTAATATACAAAAAGAAAAAAATATGTTGATCTATCTAGTCTTCAATAGGTAATTACTGTGATTTTAGTTTTTTTTTGTAAGTACTGTTATATTTTTTAGATTTAAGTTATTATGATTTTGCATGTAGGTATGTAGTTGGTAAATATACAAAAATGTAAGAAGTGATTGTTTACTGTTGATATGTGTTCTATTTTTTTTTTTTCATATTTTATATTTAATGTTGATTTATATGATGGTCACTCAAGGCTGATTTCTGTAAAAGAGTTGTATTTTGTTAGTAGAAATGTTGGTTTTAAATAGTTGATAAACACTGATTTTATTTTATACCTACATTTCTTTTATATAAAGTTATTGTGATATTGCATTATTTTGTAGATCTCTTTGCCTGTACAAAGTACTAACAATTCATAGTTATTTTTCTTATATTCGTATTGATATTTGGTTATTTGTTTGTACTCTGGATTTAAATTAATCTAAAATTCAGTTATTACTGGGATTTTATTTAAATAGTTACACAGTTTTATTTTACTGCATAAACATATTATAGGTGTCACATATTTTGCTAAATATTTACAAATGTACCAGACACCAAAAACTGATAACTTATTTTGAAGACTGACTTAATGCCTAGAGCCTAGAGGTTATTTATTAAACTTAAACTTATTTAAAATAAACATGATATCTACCAAATTACTATATTTTTTTTTACCCTTTTCTGCGCGACTGTACCAGGACTACCAAGCTGCAGTATACATATATACATGTACTTATATTAGAAGAACGAATAAAAATAAATATTCTTCAGGGGACGAATAGGCCCCTCAAAAGTTCCAGGGGACGAGTGGGCACAGGGTGCGAATCTTAGGGGACGAATGGGCTCTGACCCCATATATCTAAAACACAATACACATTATAATCCTAACTACTAAGGTCTACAGTAACATTTCTATTTTTATATATTTCAATAATATTATCAAACTCAGCATAAACAATACAGTTAATTGTTTGTATTAGTGAGTATTCAAATCGTACTTCTAATCTTACACTACCATGCTTTATGAGATTCCAATGGGCTGATGAGTTAGCTGATAAATCAGTCTTTTCCGGTTAAAATTGCAGATATATCAAAAGTTGAGAAATTAAACAATATTAGTATTAATGTTTTTGGCTTAGAGTATAATAAAGAAAAAAAGTGTAATTCTGTTGTAGGTCCTTTATATGTATTTAACAAAATGTCGTACACCTAATCATATTAACCTACTATATATATCGAAATGGTATTAAAAATCATTACTGTTATATTAAAAACTTATCGCGATTAGTTAGTTCACAAATATCAAGACAACATCGTAGAGTTTATATATGTGATTCATGTTTACTTCATTTCCCATCAGAGGAAAGACTTAATAGCCATCGACAATATGATTGCGCTCACATTTGTACGGAATTACCAAACGGCGAGTATTCCAAAAAGGATTGGTTTGGTAAACCAACCTCAAATAATAAATTAAAATTTGTCAAATTCGTGAAAAAGTTGGAAATGCCCTTTGTGATTTATGCAGACTTTGAGGAATTTTTGAATCCAATAGAATCATGTAGTAACGATCCATCTAAGCCTAGTACGATTAATATTCAAAAACATGAAGTGTATAGTTTTGGATATTATATTAAATGTTCATATGATAACAGATTTTCAAAATATGACACGTATAGTGGGTCAAACTGTGCACAAGTGTTTATGAATCGCCTTTGTGAAGATGTGAAAACAATAGTTAAAAAAATAGTTCCAAAAATGCCCCGTTCCATTATCAGATGAAGATAAAATTAAAATTTCAAATTCAAACATATGTTATATTTGTGAAACTGAGTTAAATGAAGATCTTTATTACGATTTTGATTGGCACACTGGCAGTTTTAGGGGTGTTGCACATCAAGTGTGTAGTTCTAAGTATAGAACCCCTCGTCATATCCCAATATTCTTACATAACCTCAGTCACTACGATGCTCATTTCATTGTCCATGCATTAAACTTCGATGATAACAAAGTTGAAGTTATTCCACAAAATAAAGAACGATACATATCATTTTCAAAACAGTTAACAATAAATAATCAACCGGTAAGTTTAAGATTTGTAGATTCATTGAAATTTTTATCGTGTAGTTTAGATCAACTAGCTAAAAATCTTAATGATCAGTTTACAGAACTAAAAAGGAACTATCCTAATAAAAAAAGTATTTATCCTTATGAATTTATGTGTAATAGTGATTGCTTGAAACATCCATCACTTCCTGATCAACACCAATTTTATAGTTCACTCACAGATTCAAATATTTCAAATGATGATTATAATCATATACCCAGAACGCTGAGGTAAGCCCCTCCTCACCTCGGGTAAAAGAGATAGACCGCGAAAAATAAATAATTCGTCTCTGTCGCACACTAAAAACGCGCTCAACAGTGTGTCGTATTTTTAACAAAATATTCAAATTCCTATTTGTTTCCTGGAATTAAATTGTTTGGGAATCTACCTTACGAAAATGCCAAGCAATTGTGGTGCTTGTACCTCACCAATAAAGAATATTTTTATGGAATGTGCTAATGGTAAATGTAGGAAGAAATATCATCTAGATTGTCTTGAAATAAGCGTCGATGTATTTAATAACTATACCCAGGAATTTAAGAGGGGTTGGATGTGTCCGGAGTGTCTATGTGCTAGACCAAAAAGAGGGAATAGCGAGACTCCTATCCGTTCGCTTGACTTCAAACTGTCGTCAACTACTCCGCTTAATAGCATAAATGCTTTGCGAGGTAGTCAGATTCACGTTACTCCTACAATTATGGACACGGATACAACACTTCTTGAGGAATTAAGACAATTCCGATCAGAAATGATAAACGAATGGATAGTCAGGCGAACGCAATTACACTATTACTGAACCAATTTAGCCAAACAAAACAGGAGTTAGATAATGTTATAAAGGTAATGAGGGTGCTTGAAGAAAAAGTTGACGCAAGGCTTACTCAGAATAGTACGGAGATGCTGAGTAAATCTACACTAGTACCATTTCTGCGGAAATCGTTAGCATAGAAAACAATTCGAAAAGTTCTACAAGAACGACTAATACCTACGCCAAAACTTTGAAGGTAAACAAAGGTGGGGCCACGAAATCTGCTGTGAAACCGGTAGCCTCTACAAGTGTTACCGACGAAAAAACATCTGCTGATTCGTTTACTGTAGACAACGATAAGGATTCTGGCTGGACGACAGTACGCAGGCGCAAATCTAACCGACAACCTAGAGAGGTGGGGGTAGGCACGAACATCGAATTAAAGGGAATTCAAGCAACCGAGAAGAAAAAATTTCTACACGTTTGGCGTTTGCATACAGAAACGACAATAGAAGCGATAACGGACCATGTAAGAAATGTTTGTGGGTTGGATGTTAACATTAAAATAGACAAAATCAAACACAGCACTGAGCGAGATTATTCTTCGTTTGTGATTGGAGTTCCGGAAAGCTATTTTGATAAATTAAATACCTCAGATATGTGGCCTACTAATGCGGAGTTCAGTGAGTGGTTTTGGTTTCGAAAATCCACCAAAAGTATCACAAATAAATAGTATTGATATTTTTTATCAAAACGTGAGGGGACTTCGCACTAAGCTTGAAGAGTTCAGAGTTAATATTGAGTCATTGAATTCAGATTTATATGCGATCACCGAGTCGGGTTGTAATGAATCTATAAGTGATTTGGAAATTATTCCACCGGGATATAAAATACTTCGCTGCGATCGGGCGGATGGACGGAAACAAGGCGGCGCGATTCTTGTGGCCACACACCGGCTCGAGATGCGACAAGTACAAGTGACCGACGTATCGCTAGACGCGTGTGTGTTTGAAATGGTTTGTGCAACGATTTACTTAAATAACCGATTTTTGTTTTTGTGTTCAGTGATATATATCCCCCCAGGAAGTGGTGAGAATGACTATATGACTTTATTTAGATTAATAGAAAAACTATGTGATAAGTATAGACAAGTAATTGTGTTAGGAGATTTTAATTTTTATTCGTGTAATGTAAATATTAATAATTATTATGAATGTTTTATGTCCTATTGCAACTTCACTCAAAGTAACACCGTACCCAATTGTCAAGGTCGACAGTTGGATTTAGTATTAAGTACAGGATTTAGCGAAGCGTTGACGGTGGCGGTGGCGGACGAGCCTATAGTACCTATCGACTCGTATCACCCGCCGCTCGCGGTGTGTGTGCGCCTCGGCACCGCGCTGCCCGCGCACGCCCCGCCCGTCGCGAACTGCAGTAGTGGTATAAGCAGTATCCGACCACGGTGGAATTTTTATAAGGCTGACTACCAGTTACTTTATTCTATGTTAACATCGGCTGATTGGAGGGAAATGTATGAACAGCATGATTTGGAGGAGGTGTTGAATATATTTTATAATCAGCTTAATAGCATTTTAGATATATGTGTACCTCGGAAATATGTTTATAATAATATTAAAAATTCTCGTTTTATATATCCTGATTGGTATACATCAGAAATTATTAAACACATACAGATTAAAGCCAAACTTCATAAAAAATTTAAGAAAACTAAACTGGAAAGTGATTATTACGAATTTTCATTGTACAGAGCCCGGATCAAAAAATCTATACAAGTTGCACATAGGGAACACATTAATAAAATACAAAACCAATTTGCAAAAGACCCAAAATCATTCTGGCAGTACATTCAATCAAAGAGAAATAGACTAACTAGGCAAAATATAGTGAAAGATGGTCAACACCTCCCGGATCATGAATGTTCTAGACAATTTGCAGAATTCTTTGAATCGGTCTACAACAAAGAACCTCCTCGACTAGACGTGCGTGCAGCAGTGGCGGAGGCGCGGCCTTCTGGTGCGCGTGTACACATTACAGCTCTGACTCAACAAGATGTAATGAACGCGATCACTAGCCTCAAGCCCAAGCGGTCATCGGGCCCGGACGGGATCCCTGCGTTTCTGTTCAGAGATTGTGGCAGGGTACTGGTGGAGCCATTAAATTATATATTTAATATGTGCTGAAGCAAGCGACGTTTCCGTCTCGGTGGAAAATCACACGAGTCGTTCCAGTCCCTAAAGGTAATGCAAGTCAGGATGTTCAGGGTTATAGACCGGTGGCGGTGCTGTCGACTCCTGCAAAGGTGTTCGAGTCTGCTATTCAAGTCTGTGTGCAAAGACAAGTGCAAGCACGTTTGGCAGATGCGCAGCACGGGTTTCGGCCGGGGCGCAGTACTGCTACTAATCTATTGAACTTCATGGCGCGCGTGGTGCCGGCAGTGGACGCGGGGGTACAGGTAGATGCCGCATACTTTGATTTTAAGAAGGCTTTCGATACGGTCGACAATGACATATTGCTGAGTAAACTGGCCGAGATTGGGTTTACTCCACAACTCCTAAAATTCTTTGTCAGTTATATGAAAGACAGACAGCAGTATGTCGATTATAGGGGTTGCGAATCCGAACCATATTTCGCTAGGTCCGGAGTAAGTCAGGGTAGCAACTTAGGGCCATTGCAATTCATTATAATGATTAACGATTTACCGGAAGTCGTTAAGCATGGACTTTGTTTGTTGTTTGCTGACGACCTGAAGTTGCTACTCGAAATTAAGAATGAATCGGATTCAAAGCGTCTTCAAGAAGATATACAAAGTGTAGTAGATTGGAGTCAAAAGAATAAGCTGTTCTTCAATGTAGACAAATGCTCCATGATAACGTTTACTCGCGCAAAAACTCCAGCGCACTACGAGTACGTGGTAGAATCTGGACCGATGCAGCGAGTTTCACAGGTACGAGATCTCGGAGTTATCATGACACCAGACTTAACATTTCGGGAGCACATTACTAAGGTGTGTAAAAAAGCATATAAAAACCTAGGGTTTGTGCTGAGGCAGACACAAAGATTTAATAAAATATCTACGCTCAAGGTACTGTATGATGCTATAGTCAGAAGTCACCTTGAGCATAATGCGATCATTTGGTCTCCACATGAAACGAAGTACAGTGTCATGTTAGAGCGAGTACAAAACAAGTTCACAAGGCACCTGTACTTTAAACTGTATGGAGTATACCCTTTTTACCCCTTAATGTACCCGACACTATTCGTACTTGGTATGGTCGGGTATAACGAGCTAAGAGTACGTAGGGAATTTACTCTGGCTGCTTACGTGGTGAAGTTATTACGGGGTACAGTCAATAACCCGGGAGTGCTACGCTACCTGAAGTTGTGCGTACCTGACCGGTACGTGTGGAGGCGACGCCGTCCGGCACTGCTCGCCATCCCTGATACTAGAACCAACCTGCTGGCCAAGACACCGATCACTCGAAGCATTCGCGTAGTGAACGAAGTTCATAGCCGCGTTGATATATTTTCGGGGAAAACGAGTGATCTCACACGAGTTTTACTCCACATATGTACATATAATAACATTTGATCTCACTGAAATTGATGTAAGTGTGCTATTTTTCTTTTATTTCTTATAAAGATTTTTATGTTAGTGTCAGTAGCTTTCTTTTATGTAGTATGTGTTTAAACAATGTAGATTACTAAGTAAAATAGTGTTTAAGACTTATTATAGTATTCACTTTATAATTTTTAAGAATGTTTAGGAATTAAGTTTGTTATTTGTTTATTACCTTACCTTTTAATATTTATTATGTTCATGTTTATTCTTTGTGATTGTTCAAATTATATTAGGTAAGTATAAATTAAATAATTAGATTATAAGTTCTTACTTTTGTATTTTGTAAGACTGATAGCTACACTATCGAATTGGATTTTATCTGTAATGATGGTTGTTAGTGATGTAAATAAATAAATAAATAAAATAAATAAATAAATAAAATCATGCAAAAGATATTTGGCAACATTTTAAGTGTAGTAGTATGTCTGATTATTCCAATTTATATTTAAAAACTGATGTTTTACTTTTGACTGATGTATTTGAAAACTTTAGAAAGCTTTGTATTAAAACTTATGGATTAGATCCTGCTCATTACTATACTGCACCAGGTTTAAGTTGGGATGCAATGTTAAAATTTACCAAAATATAATTAGAATTGTTAACGGACTATGACAAAATTGCTTTTTTTAAAGCTGGTATTAGAGGGGGTGTATCTCAGTGTAGCAATCGTTTTGCTAGAGCAAATAATAAATTCATGGAAGATTATGATAGTGAAAAACCTAATTCATACCTAACCTATTTTGATGCAAATAATTTATACGGTTGGGCAATGTCTCAATCTCTTCCTGTTGGTGGTTTCGAATGGATTGATTCTCATACAGATTACAATGTGTCAGATAACTCTGATTTCGGTTATGTTTTAGAAGTTGATTTGGAATATCCTGATGAACTTCATAATTTGCATTCTGACTTTCCGTTGTGTCCTGAAAACATACGTGTGGGTAATACTAAAGAAACTAAATTAGTTCCTAATTTAAATAATAAAAATAAATACATCATTCACTACAGGAATTTAAAACAATGCATTGAAATGGGGATTAAATTAATTAAAGTACATAGAATTTTAAAATTTAAACAGAGTTCTTGGTTAAAGAAATACATAGACTTAAATACTAGTTTAAGAACGTTAGCTACATCAAACTTTGAAAAAGACTTTTTTAAATTAATGAACAATTCTGTCTTCGGTAAGACTATGAAAATATTGAAAAAAGAGTAAACGTTAAACTACTAACTCACTGGGATAATCGTGGTAAAGTTTTAGGTGCTCAGGATTGGATTGCAAAACCAGAATTCCACAGTTTATCAATATTTTCAGAAAATTTAGTCGCAATACAATTACGGAAAACAAAATTAATTTATGATAAGCCGATTTATTTAGGATTTTGTATTTTAGATATATCTAAGACCCTAATGTATGAATTTCATTATAACTACATGATTAAAAAGTTTCATAATAAAATTAAGTTATTGTACACCGATACCGATAGTTTGATATATCAAATTTTTACAGACAATTTTTATGAGGATATAAAACCAGATCTACTTCACTATTTGATACATCAGATTACCCGGAAAATAATATTTATGGATATCCAAAAATAAATAAAAAGAAGTTGGGTTTTTTTAAAGATGAGAATAATGGTAAAGTATTGAAGGAATTTGTAGGGTTGCGATCCAAAATGTATGCATTAGAAATAGAAGATAAATTTATAGCAAAGGCAAAAGGAGTTAACAAAAGTGTTACCAAAAAAATAATATGGAAAATTACAAATCGTGTTTGTTTAATAAAAATGTATTATATTGTAGTATGCTTCGATTCAAGTCAATCAAACACACTATTTTTACACAAAAAATAAATAAAACATCTTTATCATATAATGATACCAAACGATGTATTATGAACAACAACATTGATACATTGGCTTAGGGACATTATAAATTACGTTAAGTGTACCTAATACTTTTTACTTCTATTTCTGTGTGTATATACAAAATTTGTACTAATTGTAAAAGTATGATATTACTATAATGTTATATAATAGTTTATTACATATTTAAAATTTATTGTTTGATTGTAAATAATGTAAAATAATTGTAGTTTTTTTGTATGCTTAAATTTGGCGCTGAGGTGATTGTGAAATTCTGATAAGTACTAATTGTGTAAGAAATAGTATACAGATCATTCTGTTTTTCACAAATTACATGTTTTGTATAATTTTAGCAATGTATATTAATTTTTACACCAACATTTTTATTTCATCCCTTTAAAATTCTAGACGTGTGAAATGTTTCATTTTATCCATCCGTTTACTGCTATTGTGGCAGGACCAAGTGGATGTGGGAAGTCAAATTTTGTAACAAATTTCATAAAATCAGTTAAAGAAATATGTACTTGTGATTTTAATCAGATCACATGGTGTTTTGATGAAATGCAGCCTTTATATAATTTACCAAATGTTTTTTTTTTTTTTTATTCTTTATGCACAAAACAAATGTACAAAGGTGGGCTTAATGCCATGGGCATTCTCTGACAGCCAAACCTTTGGATAATGCAGAGATAAATATAAAGGTGCACAAAACAAGCATCATCAGAGACGTTATAAATACATATTATATACTGTAAATATACATACATATACTACACTTATATATATATACATACATACTATATATTATATATACAGCAATAATATAATTACATATACTACTTAAAATTATACATATTTTGCTATTTGATGTCATGATCACGATACCTCTGCAACCTCTTCAAAACCAACTCCCGAACCTTTTGCTTGAACGCCCAACGATTCGACACCATCCTGACATCGAGGGGGAGCGCATGCCACAGAATAATAGATTGAATAAAAAAAGAAGAATGAAGAAATTTTGTGTGATGAGTTGGACATTGAAGAAGGCGGTTATTAGAAGAACGGAGATACTTGCTGTGGTGTGCGCATGTGTATTGGAAGTAAGGGGATAGATAAGTTGGCGAAGAAGGAGAATCAAGGAAAGAGAACAGAGTGGTTAGCGCCCTTTGCTCCCTGCGCTGGCGTATGGGCAACCACTTTAATTGCAGCCGATGTGCAGAAACATGATCATATTTACGCAGGTTGAAGACGAAACGAATGCAGTTATTCAGAAGTCGGTCAAGTTTATTGAGGAGATCTGCATTCAGGTCATAATAACAGACATCAGCATAATCAATTATGGGAAACAACAAGGCCGGCACCAGCATTGACTTGGTAATGGACGGGGGCAGGTTTTTGGCGCGATAAAGTGCCCGCAACGAACCGGTCACCTTATTGCACACACTGGTGACATGTGCATGCCAGTTTAAATTACTATCAATAAGTTAGCCGAGATCTTTGACGTCACTACTATATGGAATGATCGCACCGTCGAAAAGGACAGCCGGTAAAGATGCAACGTCTACTCTACTCAGAGAACGAGAGCTCCCAATGACAATCGCCTGACACTTATTGGGGTTAACCGCAATGCCAAATCTTGCCGACCAGTTATTAATTGCTGCTAAGTCGTTATTGATTTTTGAGATGGCATCGGGGATATTATCGTAGTTAGCCTGACAGTATAGCTGCAAGTCGTCGGCGTACAGATGATGCGCACACTGAAGATTAGAAGTAATAGAATTTATAAAGATAGAAAATAAAAGAGGTGATAGTATACCGTCTTGAGGAACGCCAGCTTTTAGTTGTCGCCAATTTGATGTGGTGTCACCATGCTTGATCATCTGCAGCTCCTGAAGATAAGAGGAGAACCATTCCAGAGACTCGACAGAGACTGTAAGATGGAATAGGATGGCCAAAAGGATGTCGTGACTGACCATATTGAACGCATTCGAGAAATCAACTAGCACCAGGACTGTGGCACTAGTACCCTCGAGGCCAGCTCTAATATCGCCAGTCACTTTAAGTTAACTATCATCAAGGAATTCCAAATCTTATTATGTTTGATGGTGAAAACCCACACCTTATTATTATTGATGATCTAATGACAGAGTCTGATGGAAGAATTGTGGATATATTTACAAAAGGTAGTCATCACAGGAATCTCAGTGTATTTTATTTAACACAAAATTTATTTCATCAAGGTAAAGGTCAAAGAGACATTTCTTTAAACTCAAGTTATACAGGGTTACAGGAAAAGTCGTGCTAGATCCGTTAAGGGCGTGGAGTACTCGTCATTTCTGACTTATTTCACCATGAAACACCCTACCCTAAACTTAACCCTTTTCGAGATATTCGACTTTTAATCTTTTTATTGAAAATTGACGATTTTTAGGCTACTACATTTAATTTTGTTTATTTTGTGTGACTTATTATTATTATTATTCCATTTCTACATGTGTAATAAGATGCTTTAGGACCTCAATCATTAAAATAGTGAATAAGTTAATTCAATACGCCGTAGTAAAAAAGAGAAAGTTAAGAAATTTAAAAAAAAATTAGAAAGTTTATTTTTCTCTGAGGGATATCTAAAAAAAATATTATGGCACTTGATCGGCAGATAAGTTATAAAATATCTACGTTTCATCAGCTATCCAACAAGGTATAACAATCTAGGATTTGTATTGTAATTCGTGTAAAAAAAGGATTTGGGACGCTCCAGGTAGCAGTCCTAACGGTACCGCGCCTATTGTCCTTAAGTTATGACGCACCGTGCGAGTGAGACAAGCGACGGTTTATGTAGGTGCGAATGAAAGAAAAAATATTGTAGGGATATCACGGGATATTGTTTTGTTTGTTAGTCTGCTTTTGTGCTTCGTACATAGTAGATGTGATATCGTTTTTGCTTTATTTCGACTTGGCTGTGATTCTGGACTGTTTTTTTTCGATTTGTGACTACTGTGCTTGTTAACCGGACTTCGATTTGTACTTGTGCTACGGAAGTGTTGAAGATGGCGTCGTACACACCTGAGGAATATGCTGATATGCTTATTTGTTACGGATACTGCGGTTGTGTATCTGCGCAAGCTCGCAACGAATACGGATCATTTTATGTAAACAGCTGACCAGGTTGTAACTTCGTCGCACCTGTCTTGCTTTAGTTCAATTAATAATGCCGATGATCAAGTGTGGGGGATGCGGAAAATTCATTTCGCCGGCAGATGCCGCTAGGTGCACGAAGTGCAACGAGCACTACCACCGCGTGTGTGTGGCCCTGACTGGAAGAGGCGCCTTACCGTCGTTCTGGCAGTGCCCAGAATGCAAGAAAAATGTCCGTAGGGACAACAAATCTGAGACGCCTGTCAGGAATAGTCAGGCTGAGGTGCAGTCGGCGACGGCTCCACTGATCTCTGCTGAGGCGCCAGTGCTGCGGTCCGCGACTTCTGAGGAGTCTGCAGAGGAAGAAACGGACATCGGTATGTGTGAACCGGCGGGTTGTGTCCAGGAGAGCGGTGTCGCCGTGGAGAGCATACCCCACGACCGACAGATGGATGTTGCCTCCCAGCTACAAGAGATCATGGAAGAACTACGTAGCCTGCGTATAGAGGTTCTAGAACTCAGGAAAGAGGTGAGATCTTCAGGCGACGCTTGCAATGTGCGAATGGACACGATTGAGGCCAGGCTGCAGGTCCTGGAGGAGCGACATGCTGGTGTGCCGGCTGACGCTGCCGTCGTTGATGGGGTGGTGGAGCAGCTGAGGCGGGAGCTAAATGAGAGGGATCAGGAGCTCATGGCTAATGACTTGGTTATAGCAAATTTGCCCGAATCCCAAGCAGAGAACCCAGTCCATGTGGTCAAAGTCATCGCTACCAAGCTAGGTGTCCAACTGGATGATCGGGACATAGTTTATGCTGAGAGGGTGGGAGGGAGACACCTTAAGGCGACAAGTCCAACAAAACCAGCTGAGGTCCGCCCTCGTGCTGTCATGGTGCGTCTGGCGCGTCGGGACCTTAGGGATGCTGTTCTTGACGGCGCGAGACAGCGGCGAGGAGCAACGACGGAAGATTTGGGTCTCCCGGGTCCTGCGGGTCGTTTCTACGTCAACGAAAGGCTGACCAAGGCAAACCAGGACTTATTTCGTCAGACGCGTGCGGCTGCCGGTATCCATGGCTGGCGCTTCGTCTGGACGAAACGGGGACGAATCCTGGTCCGGAAAAAGCCTGGAGAACAGGCCCGCAGAATTGGATCTGAGCATGACATTCGGGAAATTATTGGACAATACACAGTCTAGACATATATGTATAAAAATTCAGTTTAGTTTTGTGGGCTTTATTGTGTATGGGCACTATAACGAGTGGGTGGTGCGTCATTTTGGGCATAACAATGTGAATTTTCTGGGAAGAAGCATGAGTCACAGATCAGCTGTTTGCATAACTGTAGAATTGACATACATAGTTACAGAATTGAAGACAACACATTTTACTTACAATCAACTTACATTTACACTTAGTATCTATCTTAAGCATAATACATACAATTCAACAATTACTATACACAAAATTTTATTTAAACTTAGATACTATCTTAAGCCTAATTTTTACAAATCAACAATTACTATACACAAAATTATATTTACACTTAGATACTATATTAAGCCTTATATATACAAATCAACAATACTATATACAAAATATTACAATTAATAAAAATGAAAATTTGATTTACAGACCTAACCTACATTTAATAATAACACTATATCTACACATATTTTACTATACACACTATACACAATATACTTTAAACAACACTATACAATATATACACAACATTATTTACAAATAATAAATACACAAACATGCCTAAGTCTAAGTGCTTAAAGTTCGGTTTGTTGAACGCGGGGTCGCTGGGAACAAAGCATGATGAATTTAGGATCGCCATGTCTGAACACTCTGTAGATGTCATGGCGATCAATGAGACATGGCTGAGACCGGGTGAAGAGGGGCGTGCGCCTAGTGTCCCGGGTTACAGACTGAAGCACGTACCGCGGTCGACGTCTGTGCGGGGAGGACGAGGTGGAGGCGTTGGTTTTTACATAAAAACAGGAATTAAGGCAAGAGTGATGAAACACTCTGAACAATCAGATGTAGAGCAGATGTGGCTTCTCATAATAGTAAATGGTAGGAAGATCTTGGTGGGCACCGCTTACAGACCGCCATGGTTTGACTTGACTGGTTTCTGGATGGTATAACTGACAGCGTCATGCATTGGCCCCTTACGATTATGTTATTTTGTTAGGGGATTTTAATGTAAATCTGTTAATTAATGATTACAAGACTGCTACCTTGTTGACTTTATAAATTACACACAAATGAACCAGGTAGTTCAGACGCCTACGCATTTCGTGGGGGATAGTGGTACCCTAATTGATATTATTTGTACAGACATAAAGGTACGGAATGTTCGTGGTAAATCACATCAGCGAGCTTGGAAGTCACTCTTTCATCACCTGTGAGGCAGTGATCAAGAAGGAGAAGGTCAAACCAAGAACTGTATCCTACAGACCACTACAGGACATATTAGTGGAACAGTTCACAGCGGACTTGAAATCCATACCATGGTGGGAATGACGTGGTCAAATGATGTCAACAATATAGTCACACAATTTACTAATGCTACTAATCAGCTATTTGACCTCCACGCACCCATGCGAACAAAAAGATTTAAAGACCTCCCTACTCCATGGTACTGACAATATAAAGCTGATGTTTAGTTAAGGAATGAGGCACGAGGTAAGTATTATAACTTAAAAAATAAGTCTAGTAACATAGACATGTTGAAACTGCCAAGAGATATTACACAGACCTCAAAAAACAGGCAATATTTGCTTTGGCCCGGGAGAAGGATGTTTATTTCTCCAGAGATATAATAGACAGATAAAAAATCCTAAAGTTCTATGGAGGAATTTAAAAGCCCACATCTTACCCGACCACAAGGATAGCTCTCTCCCGGACCACTTCAATGACCCAAACAACATAAAACAGGGCTTTCTTGATGTTCCGGGGACATGCAGTGTATCAATATCTCAGCTGACATTCTTCGAGTTTAACAGTCACATGCCTCATGGAACTCAGTTGTGCTCAGGAGTGTTAGCGAAGCAGATGTTTTAGGATATTGCAGGACCTTGGAACTAATGCAGCTGGCACTGATGGACTGAGTCTGGATATGCTGAAACTCACATTGCCATGCACGCTTCAGACTATCACTTCCATAGTAAACACATCATTGAGACCAATACATTCCCTGATGCATGGAAGTGTGCTGTGGTGCGGCCTCTACCAAAAGTCAGCAATCCAGACTCCTGCAAGGATCTTCGCCCCATCAGTATCCTGCCCTGCTTGTCAAAAGTCCTGGAGAGGGTAGTGTATACTCAAACATGAATACCTGGAAATAACAACATACTGCCAGATTTGCAATCTGGTTTCAGAAAGGGGCGTGGGACAGCAACTGCACTCGCTGATGTTATAGGAAACATTCTTGAGGCTCGTGACAGGGGGAGGGGACGATTCTGGCTTTGCTGATTTTTCTCGGCTTTGATGCTATAAACACCGCATTACTGCTTTCCAAAATGGCATATTATGGATTTGCAGCGGAAACAGTAAGGTGGTTTGGTAGCTACTTGGAAAATAGGTCTCAATATGTTGAAATCCGTAACCAGGATGGATCCATCTTGTCCTCCTCCCCACTTCCTGTCTCGCGCGGAGTACCTCAGGGATCAATTTTGGGGCCACTTCTTTACATTCTTTACAGTGCAGATATCGTAAAGTCTTTTAAACACTGCAATATCACATGTATGCAGACGACATACAAATTTACATATCTTGTAGGCCTGCAGAAGTGCTACAGGCTACACAAAAAATGAACCATGATCTGCAGAAGGTTGCCACTTGGGCAGAGCATAACTCCCTGGTACTAAACCCAGCTAAGTCTAAATACATGGTTCTGGGTAGTAAGAGGGCAGTGAGTGCCATGCTGTCAGTTGGGCCAGTTATAACAATTAAGGGAGATAACATTGAAAGGGTGAACACAGCTACCAACTTAGGTCTCACTATGGATCCAGAGCTACACTTTGAGAAGCACATTGTAAATTGCATGAGGAACTGTTTTTACAGACTTAAAATGCTCTACACATTTAGAAAACACTTGAGTGTAGCTCTGCGCAAACAGCTTGTGGATAGCCTGGTACTGTCAAAGTTAAATTACTGCGACACAGTCTATGGCCCGTGCTTGCTGGCAAGAACAAATACATTAATCCAGCGTATACAAAATGCTTGCATAAGGTACTGTGTCGACATACCAAGGAGAAGCCATGTCACCCCTTTGCAAATCAACACAATATACAAAAATGGAGGCTAGAAGACGACTACACATGGCAGGTCTGTTGTTTGGAGTCATAACTACTCAAAAACCACGGTACCTGTATGAGAAGTTAAATTGGAGGCAACATTCATGTAAAAACCACATACGCTCTGCAACAAATCCACTATCTATTCCTCAACACAGAACTGCGGCCTTCAGGGGGAGTTTCAGGTATGCTGCGACTCACTGTTGGAATAACCTGCCACCACCAATGCGAGGCCTGAAAACAAAAAGTAACTTTTATTACACATGAAAAAGTATTTACAAAACCTTCAGAACTCAACCTAACCTAACTCTTTTCAATATTATTAATCTATTTATCTATACAAATTACAAAATATTATATATATTCTAACCTTCAAGGTCGCGGCCTTCCTGCAAGGGATACAGGTATCCAACAGATATTGTCCGCGATTACATCCTTTCCCCTGTTAGTATAGCACACGTGCTTCTGCAAATAACCCTTGGCTGCATGCTGGAAACAAGACACACATTTACTACACACACCTACACAGTACAATCAAACACGACATACGCTTTTGTTACATGACTACATGTTAATTTGAATAGCCTGTACTCACGCTGCTTTTCGCTTAAAATGGTCAGAAATAAGGTGGGACGCCATCACGTCACCCAAGGATATGCTGAAAATCAGCGCTGTGGCACCAATCCCTTGTGGTTGGGGTCTCAGCAAATGCTGAGCATGTCCTTTTTTTGCGCTCGTACCACATTATTCGTTATAACGGTAGTAAGGAGGAAATTATCAACTTATTATATTAATAATGTTTTTTGTTATTGTTTGTTACAAACACAATTGTTACAATCTTGTGTTTATGGTCCACAGACTCCACAGATAATAAATATACACGCGACCTCGCGCTTAATGTTAAAATACTCTGTGGACCATAGACAAAACTTTTTTGCTTTTGTTTTCTTTTGTTATTATTTTTTTAGATTTTTAGTATTATTTTATTTTCTTCTTTTTTTTTTTTTTTGTATTTTAGTTTTATGTGTGTGCGCTTGCGCGAAAATAAACGTTTTTCTTTCTTTCTTCTTTCTTTCTCAATACATAGCTCGATTCCCCGGTCGTCGTGTGCCGGATGTGGCTGTTTTTGATAGAGTTTATCGGAGACTTCGAGAAACTGGCTCTGTTTTGAGACGAAATACAGACATGGGCAGACCACGAATTAATGACGACGACGAACAGGACAATGAGATAGTGCAGCGCTTTCGAGCGGATCCGACTACTTCTACTAATATTGTTGCCCGTGATCTGGGACTTTCGCAATGGAGAGTATGGTTTACAGTGCATACTGCTGGCCTATATCCGTACCATTACACGCCGGTACACACTATTGAAGAAGGAGACCCCGCGAGAAGGTTGGACTTCTGCAGATTTATGCTAAATGCTGACGTAGAAGACCCAGATTTTTTAAGAATAACTTGTGGACAGATGAATCCAAATTTGATAAAGATGGCATAAGTAATTATCACAACGCGCATTACTGGGCTCCAAAAGAACTTAGGAATCCCAATAAGAAAAGAGTGAAGGGTTCCCAACGAAGATTTAGCGTAAATGTGTGGATGGGTATTATCTCCAATCATTTGATTGGACCTTACTTTCTCCCGGACAATCTAAATGGGGAAAGTTACGAAATTTTTTTGAGAGGAGACTTGAGTGATTTGCTTGATGATCTGCCACTCAACTTGATCAGGGACATGTGGTTCCAACATGATGGCTGCCCTGCACATTTTAGGAGAAGTGTCAGAGACTGGCTGGACACAAATTATCCAAACAAATGGATAGGACGAGGTGGGCCGTTGCCATGGCCAGCTAGAAGTCCGGACCTAACCCCCATGGATTTTCATGTGTGGGGGCGCATGAAAAGCCTTGTCTACAGCGAGTCAAATCCAGTTTCGTCTGTGGTAGAATTAAAAGAAAGGATTGTGGATGCAGCCAATCAAATGAGGACAACATTGACCACTGGAGTAGTGAAGACTGGTCTCCGTCGAAGAATGCGACAGTGTATTAGAAACAGAGGCGGCCATGTTGAACACGAATTGTAACAAAAAGTTGTGTAAAAACCTTATTTAATAAATACTTTGCATTAATTTTAATTTTCTTTTTTTTTGCTAAGTATTAATTTTTTCCTCCACTATCGCCTATGAAACTAAGTTTTTTCAATGCATTTAAATGAAACCCTAGATTGTTATACCTTGTTGGATAGCTGATGAAACGTAGATATTTTATAACTTATCTGCCGATCAAGTGCCATAAAATTTTTTTTAGATATACCTCAGAGAAAAAAAAACTTTCTATTTTTTTTTTATTTCTTAACTTTCTCTTTTTTACTACGGCGTATTCACTATTTTTATGATTGAGGTCCTAAAGCATCTTATTACACGTGTAGAAATGGGATAATAATAATAATAAGTCACACAAAATAAACAAAATTAAATTTAGTAGCCTAAACATCGTCAATTTTCAATAAAAAGATTAAAAGTCGAATATCTCGAAAAGGGTTTTTTTTTTTTTTTTTGTGAGGGGAAAATCATCAAATGACTTCTCCCGCCCAGGGCCGGGCAGGAGGGAGTGTCAGACTCTTACTGACTAAAAACCCCCCTGTTCCTTCTCCTGCTCTGTGCCGAGGTCGCGGTGCCTCATTGCGCTTACCCCGCAACCCCGGCTGAACATCAGCCCTTTAGGGCCCCATCTGTGGTGGTCTAATGGCTCTTTGAGGCGCGCGCGGAACGCTACGCGCCGTACGCTCGGGCCTGGTTCTGGTCGGGCGGCGAGTTGCCCTTACTCGCCGACCGCAGGCCCGTGCTTACGGTGGCCGGAGATCGTCCCTTGATCCCCGACGCCCGTAGTGTCGCCAGTTGCGGCTGCTGGGGCGTGAGGAGGAGGATTGCTCCCTCACGCGGGCCGCCTCTCTCTTTGCGAGCATGACTGCTTCACAAAAGGAGGAGACGGCGTCCCAGTTCCTCTCACTCCGCACCATGGCCTCGACTAAGGCCGGGCGCGAGAGGTCGCCGCCGCCGATCACTTCCCTGAGGATACGGCGGTGCTCAGCCCAGGCAGGGCATACCGCTACCGTATGCTCCACCGTATCCTCTAGGTGATCCTCACAATGACGACACTCGGGCGTTTCCTCCCGCTGGATCCGAAACAGGAACCTACCGAAGCTGCCGTGCCCGGTAAGCACCTGCGTCAGACGGAAGGTGAGGACGCCGTGGCGTCTCTCAAGCCACTCCTCAAAGAGGGGTCTTACCGCTGCTATGGTAGCGTGCCCGGCCCTCGGTTGCGACAGTCGTTGTTTCCACTCTGATCTCGAAAAGGGTTAAGTTTAGGGTAGGGTGTTTCATGGTGAAATAAGTCAGAAATGATGAGTACTCTACGCCCTTAACGGATCTAGCACGACTTTTCCTGTAACCCTGTATAATTTATTTTAAAAACCCTCGCGATAAAACTCAAATAAGATATTTGGCACGACAAGTGTCACCAGATAACACAAAATTCATTGAAGACGCCTACAGGGATGCAACTTTAGAAGCGCATGGATATTTAATGATAGATTTAAAACAGAATACAAACGATTTTTGTCGTATCAAGACAAATATATTCCCATTTAATGGTTACTGCACAGTCTACGTCCCCACCAAAGAGTTTAAATACACCAAGAATCAAACAATTCAAATCATTTCTAAATGATGCATCGTCGACTCGCAACGCATAAACATTTGCTAAACGATCTGCATACACTTAAACCAAAATATCAAAGAGCGTTACTTAAAACGTGTGATGAAGAAGAAATAAATTGTATTTGTGAATGTATTCATAACGTTTTACAAGGAAAGATACCTCTTAAAGATAAAGATAAACAAAAATTGAATAAACACAAGAATATACTCCGTAAACTGGTACATAAGTGTAAACATAAATTAAGAAAAAATATTATTATACAAAAAGGAGGGACTTTCTTACCAATAATATTAAGTGCAATATTGAGTGGATTAGTAAGTGGACTAACTAGTTAACATGGAAAATGCTAAGAAAATGATACTTATTGAACCTGGATTGATTGAAAAATTAGAACAAGAAAATAAGGTTACTAGTAATTTGTCCCGACTAGATATTGAAATGCAAAATATTATGAATAGTAAGATGGAAGACCGAAAGAAGTGGATGTTATATTTACAAACACTACAAAGCTACCTTCACTTTACCGAAGAGGATCGTCAACCACTCAGTTTACCAATTTATTCTGATACATCTAATGAAGATTCAAATGGATCTAAAATTGGTTTTAAAAATAAAGATAGAGATCTAAAAAGTTCAGTTGATGCTGAATCTTTGTTGGAGGAGAAAGGATCTATTAAAAGTATAGAAAGTGAGGTAAATCCACTGTATTCACCAACACAAATACTCAGTTTAATACCTAAAACTTACAATAAAAAAGGTGAGTCATTATTAAACTTAATTGGAATAAGTAAAAGTAAAATACGTTGGGATAATGAAGGCACAGTCATAATTGATAATGAAAAAATTCCAGGAAGTAATATTGTTGATTTAATAAATGATTCACTTAGACCCTTAAAAAAAAGTGATCCGGTAGGGTGGGACAGATTTGCTAAAGCATTAAAAGATATTAAAGTACCACTTACTTATATTGGAAATCCAAAGAGATCTGAGTTTATTAACCAACTTCAAGCAAAAGATCTAAACAAGACCTCTGAGATTGAAGTTCAAGAGTTTTCTACACCGAGCAGTGGAGAGAAAAGATCTACAACTAAAATACGTAAAAAGATCGATTGGGAAAAATGGACAGGAAATGGACATTAAATTAACAGGATTTATTATGATCCATCTAACCCCGCTGGTTTTGGTAGTATTAATAAATTATCAAAAGCTATGAAGGGTAAAATGGATAAAAAGCAAGTAAAGGAATGGTTACAATCACAAGAAACATATACATTGCATAAACCCATTCGGAAAATTTTCCCGCGTAATAGGTACATTCTATCAAATATTAATGAGCTGTGGCAGGCTGATTTAAGTGATATGCGAACTTATTCTCAATATAATGATGGTTTCAACTACATACTTTGTGTTATTGATGTATTTAGTAAATATGCTTTTGCAAGACCAATGAAAAAGATTTACTGAAAGTAATTCAACACCTACTCACATACAATCTGATAAAGGTACAGAATTTGTTTCAAAAGATGTACAAAAATACTTTATATCCAAAAAGATAAATTACTATACCACTAACAATCCTGATATTAAGGCTAGTATTGTTGAACGATTTCAAAGAACTCTAAAAATGAAAATGTGGCGTTATTTCACTCATAATAATACTTATAGATATATCAATGTTTTACAAGATTTAATATACTCTTATAATCACAGCACTCACTCGAGTATTAAGATGTACCCATGTGATGTAAGTTCCAACAATATTATGACAGTTTGGACTAATCTTTATGATAGAAGATCAAACAAACTTTCTTTAGAAAATTCAAAACCAACTTTCAACGTGGGTGATTATGTTCGAATAACAAAGTATAAACATGTTTTTCAAAAAGGATATGAATCAAATTGGAGTGATGAAATATTTATTATATCTTCAATAATAGATAGATCTCCATGGGTTGTTTATACAATAACAGATTTACAAAATGAACCAATAGTTGGTACTTTTTATGAAAGAGAATTACAGAAGGTCACTTACAACCCCACCTCACAATGTAAAAAAGATAAAATAATTGCCACTCGTTATTCGGGCAACAGAAAAGAAGTATTAGTGAAGTGGAAAGGTTATCCAGATAAATTTAACAGTTGGATTTTAGCTTGTAGTTTAAAAGAAATATGAATAAAGAAAGTTTTTATTTAACTTTGCTCAGCAATAGTTCAATGGAATACTTTCCTGATAACAAGACGACAAATTTTTCAACAAAATTACCAAAAGCTATGAAATTAGAAGGTGAATGGTCGGTTGGTGTTGTTGAGTTTCAATATCCATGCACGATGTTTACTGTTCAAGATCATGAAAATATTGTGTGCGTCAGGATTGCTTCGCCAAGTTATCAAATCAGAAAATGGTTTCAGCCAAAAATTTGTCGATATTTGTCAAAATCGAAAGAAACAAACCCCGTATTTGTCAAAGCAGAAATAAAGAAGTTATAAGCGTTTTAAGTTGGCCGCGCAATCCTGACGTCAAGGACTGCGCGGCCACGGAGATCTCAGCAACTACTTGGGATAGAGAAATAATTCCTTTTGTCAACTCAAGTCTGTATTTGTCAAGATTTGTCGAAAAATGAATCAAAGCTCTATATCAATATTATAATTAAATATTCGCCTTGAAAGTCATGGCCGCGCAGTCCTTGATTTGCTATTTTGTTTTTAGTATTTTTTTTTTATTAAAATTGAAGACTTCATATAGTATAGGAGTTAAAAGGAGAAAGGTCTTAATTTGTCGAAACTGACAAAAGCTTTAAAATACGACTAAAGTGTAATTAAACAGACGAAATCAATTTAAAACACAAAACTCGTGGCCGCGCAGTCCTGACGTTACTTTAAACCATGATATCTCAATAACTATAGTAGCTAGGATTTTGCTGTAGACGTCCATATAATCCTTATATTAACCCCATTAAAATGACATATCCTTTTACCCTCATCCTTTTACCCTCAACACTGTTTGGGACGCGAGTAATCTCAAGAATTATGTTAGCCCATACAATGTTCTAGTAGAGTGACCATAATTTCAAGACAATACAGTCTAAGCGCATTTCTGTTCTGGTTTCTATTGTTAACTGATAACAAACTTTTTTAATATTTAGATATTCTTATACATTATAAACAAAATGTACAGAATTATATTAATAGAATCTTGCAAGTTACTGCTCGTGGAAATGTTAATTATATCTAAAATAACGTTATAAATAGATATACACTATTTTAACAATTACTTACAGTAGAAGCACCAAAAAAAAATATCATTTAAGACGTGCTCAAGAATAAATGCAGCATTACATTCACAATTATAATGATATATTTTAAAATATATCGAAGCAATTCTTATTCTTAATCTGTTTGATTCTTCACTGTTAATATAACGCTGTTATATCGTTATTTCTGTGATTATTGTCAAATAAATTGAGTATACATAAATACTCTTTATTCCCAGGGTCAGTAAAAAAAAACACTGAATCAAATGCACGAGTAAATTTAATATTTTTTACAGATAAATCAGTAAAATTACTATTTTAACATTATTCTAAGTTGGTCTCTTCGGCCGCACTACAGGAGCATCGACGCGAGTTTGCCTATTGCGCTCTCTTTCTAATATTGCTTTTCATTCGCACAACTGCTGGTCAGCGGACCACCGCGCTCGCGTCGAATCGTCACGATACCAGTATTATATCTCAACGGACTGTTACTGGTGTACGTTGTGGATCCGACAGTGATATTCCGATAAAAAGGACATAAGTGTGTATTCAGTGAGAGACTTAGTGTATATTTAAACGTGATATAAATAATTACGTGATATTAATCAATATGGTGAGTTATTTATTTTTGAATTAAATTTGTTAACGATATTTATTTTGTGTTATCTACCACCATACCATGTTAAAACTTTTACCAGTTTTGCTGTAGTCAGTACTTTTACATAGGTACCTAGTAAAAAAGTAGATCGGAATAAAGTCCTAACAAATTAGGCCTTAATGAACAAGGATGGAATTTATTGTGTTTTATATAATTAATAATAATAAATAAAGCCTGGGTAAGGTAAACCTTTCCCAGGCTCTCTATTTAAAAACTAAATAGAGCGTTTAAGGTTTTACCTAAACCAGACGCAACTTTTAACTCCTGGTAATCTCAAATTATTAAAAAGCAGTTATAAATAAATAGATATTTAAAAATATACTTTTTAATTTAATTTTCAGATAAAAGCGGGTCGCAAAGGAAAAGTCAATAGTGAAAAATTAAAAAAAATATTTCTTAAGTACGGAGATGTATGCAGAAATCGCAGTATTAAATATAATGATCCAGTATTTAAAACAATATCTAATGAGTTAGATAATACGATAGCTCCTTATGCAATCTACAAAGCATTGAAAAGGCACTACGACGAGTATTTTCAAAATGATGAAGACCTTTATTCACCCCGAGTTCAGAGTAGTTCATCTTCTTCATCGTCGCGTCATAGTGTAGCTTCATTATCGCTGACATATCAAGACAAGGTGAAAACATTTAGTTTTACAATGGACGAGCATGAATGGAAAAAAAATTCAACCCGTGATGGTACATTATGCTAGAAGAGATATAAGGACCTCATCGACACACCAAAAATACAGGAGTCTGCCAAAGTTTAAGTGGGCGACTTTTTTGAGAGAAAAGCTCTGGGAGTTATCTAAGCTACCATGTACTTGGAACTTTAAAAATAAGAAAGTTGACGGTGAAAATAACATTTCGTTATTTGGAAAGTGCTCACAATGTCAAAGAGAAACAATACTAAAAACCGAAGCAATTTCTGAAAAAACTGTAAGATTTACATGCGATATACTTACTTGTAAGGAAGAGAATGTACCACACAATCCTAAAAAAAAATCAAAATTAACTCCATACAAAAGACGTAAATTAGCAAAAATTCTACAGTATAAGCCTGCCGTAGTCGTACAAAAAGAAATTGCGGCCAAATTAATTAAAGACCCAAATCAAGTTTGCCCACCAGTGCTGCCAAGTTTAGCAGCTCTCCGCCAGATCAAGTATGAGAAACGACAAAGCAAGAGACTTCATGCTCACCCAATTTTAAGTATACTCATGATGACTCAAGATGTACAGAACTTTATCCGTGAAGTGACATTGATACCGTGTTTTCATTTATATTATTGGTCTGATCAGCAAATAGAGTACTATACTAACTATTGTAATAGTTTTTCTAAAGTGACCATTACTGTAGATGCAACTGGATCTTTTTTTCAGGCTATAAAGCTTCCCGATGGAACTACACTAACAAAACGACTATTTGTATATATTGGCATGATTGCTTCGGATTCAATTAAATCTACTCCAATTTTTCAAATGGTTACCGATTCTCACAATAAAGATTCAATTGCAGCGTGGTTAAAAAAATGGTTAATTCAAGTAAGGAGCCCGCCACATGAAATTATTACCGATGACTCATCAGAATTAATTGCAGCTAATATTTCAGCATTTACTACGTTTAGCAGTATAAAAGATTATGTTAAACGATCTGTTTTAGTCTTAAGTGGCCGCAATTATGCATTACCTGAAGTATTTATTAGGCTAGATACAAGTCATTTTATCAAAACAATTTATAATTTACGTTGCTTTGAAAATAGGGATATAAATGTCAAAATGTTATACGTTCGTTGCATTTTGTATATGAAAGAATGTGAATCGTTTCAGCAAATTAAAACTCTCATTACTGATGTTGTAAGACTATGTCTAACCGAATACGATAACCCAGAAAACCCTGTTTCTGTTTATATTCAGAAAATAAGTTGCACCTTAGGTAATACTACATATACGGAACCTAATGAAGACACCGATGAGAAAGAAAATATTCACGAAAACATAATCCTCGACGATGATGACGGTTTGCTCTCATGGTTTGATGAAATTGTTGAGAGGGAAAAAAGCCTAGATAAAACAAAAAGTTCGTCAGAATCACAAAACTCTTTCTACATGCCTCATTTAATAACAACGCTCAAACGGTTACTCCTAAAGTTACCCCTCTGGAGTAATATTATGTGCCCATTATATAAATCACAAAACAAAGTACCAACACCTTCAGTTATAGAGAGCTATTTTAAAACTATGAAAAATTTGTTATTCACAACAAGGTCGAAGAAATATAACATTGATGAATATTTAAATATGCATTATGATTATTTATTAGGTGTAATAAAAATTGCTTTAAATTGTTTAAATAATTTCGCCGACATTGTAGACAAAAAGGAGAAAAACATTAAAAGAAAACGAGGTAAGACTAGGAAGCGAAAAATGTTACCATTTGAAAACAAATGCTGCAAAAAAGAAAAACCTAGTGTAACCAAAACGTTTTTAAATGATTCGGTATTCTCAGTAATTCCTACGTATGTTGAAAACTGGAGAGGCGAAGGTGTTCCTAAAGATGATTCTGCAAATAAACCTGTAAATATAATGTTTTTAAAAAATAGTAATTTTACTGTACAAGATATATCTGAAAAAAATATTAAATTAACAAACACTGGTGCATTTGATTCCGTATTTTTTTTATTGGCCCACGGATTTAAAGAGTATTCATGCATACGCGATTTATTTGACAATAATTGCAGAAATAGGGATATAACAGCGTTTTTACAAATCCTCTGTAACTCTGATAATAACAGTGAAGAAGCAAACAAATTAAGAATAAGAATTGCTTCGATACATTTCAAAAACAATCATTATGATTGTGAATGTAACGCTGCATTTATTTATGAGCACGTCATAAATGATATTATTTTTAGTGCTTCTTCTGTAAGTAACTGTTCAAATAGTGCATGCATAAATTCTACCCCATCAAGAAGAAAACATGTGTTTATACCGTTAAATTAAGATATAATTAATATTTTCACCATCAGTAACTTGGAAGATTCTATTATTATTAATGATTGGGAAAACAAGCAATGTAGAAAATGCAATGAAGTAGTTCTATTTCATTATACCTTGTCAAAAATTGTTACATTCGATTTAAATGGCACGCAAATGGTGTTTTTACATGAGGTACCTAAAAGAATAATAATTAAACAAAACATTTATAAATTATTAGGTGCCGTAGAATATGTTCCTCCAATACATGGAACAATAGGGTATTATAAGTGTCATATTATAAGAAATAGCGGAATGCTTTGTTACGACGATAACAAGAGTAAATTAGAAGAGAGTACAAACGATTCTGTATATATCCATTTTTTAACTTATGTTTTAGTAGAGGTGTAAGAGCCGATGAAAAACATTTAAAGTTGAAGAATAATGATTTTGTTGATTTTTGAAATCTTTATATTTGTGCAATGAATAAAAATATTCAAATATTAAACAAGTTTTTTATTTCGTCTTATTTAGTATTTTGTTTAAGTTTTTGACTAACAGAACAGAATGCCCTTGAACTGTGCTGTCATAGCCAGTTTGACAAAGATTAAAAACAAATCGAAATTATGGTCACTCTACTAGAACATTGTATGGGGTAACATAATTCTTGAGATTACTCGCGTCCCAAACAGTGTTGAGGGTAAAAGGATATGTCATTTTAATGGGGTTATTATAAGGATTATATGGACGTCTACAGCAAAATCCTAGCTACTATAGTTATTGAGATATCATGGTTTAAAGTAACGTCAGGACTGCGCGGCCACGAGTTTTGTGTTTTAAATTGATTTCGTCTGTTTAATTACACTTTAGGTCCTGGAGAGGGTAGTGTATACTCAAACCATCGAATACCTGGAATATAACAACATACTGCCTGATTTGCAATCTGGGTTCAGAAAGGGGCGTGGGACAGCAACTGCACTCGCTGATGTTATAGGAAACATTCTTGAGGCTCGTGACAGGGGGGAGGGGACGATTCTGGCTTTGCTCGATTTTTCTCGGGCTTTCGATGCTATAAACACCGCATTACTGCTTTCCAAAATGGCATATTATGGATTTGCAGCGGAAACAGTAAGGTGGTTTGGTAGCTACTTGGAAAAAAGGTCTCAATATGTTGAAATCCGTAACCAGGATGGATCCATCTTGTCCTCCTCCCCACTTCCTGTCTCGCGCGGAGTACCTCAGGGATCAATTTTGGGGCCACTTCTCTACATTCTTTACAGTGCGGATATCGTAAAGTCTTTTAAACACTGCAAGTATCACATGTATGCAGACGACATACAAATTTACATATCTTGTAGGCCTGCGGAAGTGCTACAGGCTACACAAAAAATGAATCACGATCTGCAGAAGGTTGCCACTTGGGCAGAGCATAACTCCCTGGTACTAAACCCAGCTAAGTCTAAATACATGGTTCTGGGTAGTAAGAGGGCAGTGAGTGCCATGCTGTCAGCTGGGCCAGTTATAACAATTAAGGGAGATAACATTGAAAGGGTGAACACAGCTACCAACTTAGGTCTCACTATGGATCCAGAGCTACACTTTGAGAAGCACATTGTAAATTGCATGAGGAACTGTTTTTACAGACTTAAAATGCTCTGCACATTTAGAAAACACTTGAGTGTAGCTCTGCGCAAACAGCTTGTGGATAGCCTGGTACTGTCAAAGTTAAATTACTGCGACACAGTCTATGGCCCGTGCTTGCTGGCAAGAACAAATACATTAATCCAGCGTATACAAAATGCTTGCATAAGGTACTGTGTTGACATACCAAGGAGAAGCCATGTCACCCCGTTTGCAAATCAACACAATATACAAAGAATGGAGGCTAGAAGACGACTACACATGGCAGGTCTGTTGTTTGGAGTCATAACTACTCAAAAACCACGGTACCTGTATGAGAAGTTAAATTGGAGGCAACATTCATGTAAAAACCACATACGCTCTGCAACAAATCCACTATCTATTCCTCAACACAGAACTGCGGCCTTCAGGGGGAGTTTCAGGTATGCTGCGACTCACTGTTGGAATAACCTGCCACCACCAATGCGAGGCCTGAAAACAAAAAGTAACTTTTTACTACAAATGAAAAAGTATTTACAAAACCTACAGAACTCAACCTAACTCTCTTCAATATTTATTAATCTATTTATCTACGCAAATTACAAAAATAAGTATATATTCCTAACCTAAAAAATTATATATTACTAACCTTCAAGGTCGCGGCCTTCCTGCAAGGGATACATCCAACAGATATTGTCCGCGATTACATCCTTTCCCCCTGTTAGTACAGCACACGTGTTTCTGCAAATAACCCTTGGCTGCATGCTGGAAACAAGACCCACATTTACTACACACACCTACACAGTACAATCATACACGACATACGCTTTTGTTACACGATTACATGTTTATTTGAATGGCCTGTACTCACGCTGCTTTTCGCTTCAAAATGTTCATAAATATGGTGGGACGCCATCACGTCACCCAAGGATATGCTGAACATGTCCATTTTTTGCGCTCGTACCACATTATATTGTTAAAACGGTAGTAAGGAGGAAATTATCAATTTAATTAAATTAATATAATTATGTTTTTTTTTGTTATTGTTTGTTGCAAACACAAATGTTACTATCTTGTCCTTATGGTCCACAGATAATAAAAATACACGCGACCTCGCGCTTAATGTTAAAATACTCTGTGGACCATAGACAAAACTTTTTGTTTTTTCTTTTGTTCTTAATTTGTTTCTAAAAACCATTTTATTTTTATCTGTGTCATTTAGTTTATGTGTGTGCGCTTGCGCGAAAATAAATGCTTTTTCTTTCTTACTTTCTTTCTTTCTTTAGTCGTATTTTAAAGCTTTTGTCAGTTTCGACAAATTAAGACCTTTCTCCTTTTAACTCCTATACTATATGAAGTCTTCAATTTTAATAAAAAAAAATACTAAAAACAAAATAGCAAATCAAGGACTGCGCGGCCATGACTTTCAAGGCGAATATTTAATTATAATATTGATATAGAGCTTTGATTCATTTTTCGACAAATCTTGACAAATACAGACTTGAGTTGACAAAAGGAATTATTTCTCTATCCCAAGTAGTTGCTGAGATCTCCGTGGCCGCGCAGTCCTTGACGTCAGGATTGCGCGGCCAACTTAAAACGCTTATAACTTCTTTATTTCTGCTTTGACAAATACGGGGTTTGTTTCTTTCGATTTTGACAAATATCGACAAATTTTTGGCTGAAACCATTTTCTGATTTGATAACTTGGCGGAGCAATCCTGACGCACACAAAATGTTGTATACATCACAAAAACCATGTTAATGCCTAATGATGATAAACCATCAACAGTGTACTACAAAAAACATATTCCCGCTACCAACTACGATAACGTTGAACATATTTTAAGAACGTTAAATAGTATTAGAGAGAACTTGAAATTTCGTTATGATGAAATAACAAAATTTGTGTCTGTTACTGTTTTGGATAAAAATATAACATCTGTAACATTATCACCCAAATTAAGTTTACAACTAGGTTATGAACCAAATACAAATCTCCTAGACAGAAATTTTGGGAAGTGTCCTGCTAATTTACACTTAGGGTTACCATCTCAACTATTTCTATATTGCGATATTATTGATCCTCAGATTGTGGGTGATGTTATGACTCCGCTATTAAGAGTCATTTCATTAGATCCTTCAAAATACATTTATGGTGCGAATAAAATGCATATTTTCTCTCCACCTCACTACTTACCCGTTATGCGAAGAGAGTTCGATACGCTGGAAATAGATATAAGATCGAACACAGGCAAAAAATACCATTCCAGTTTGGAACCGTGTGTATTAAACTACATTTCCACAAATTAAAATAATGTATTCTCCTCATGATCATCATAAATGTCCATATGAAAATTATTATTCTCATCAAGCTGGATCAGGAGTTGGAGTAATTTATAAGGGTTCACCATACCAACGTGGTCATGGTATTGGAAGCTTCTTAGGAGGGTTATTTAGATCAGTTTTACCTTTACTTTCAAGTGGTGTTCGAGTGGTTGGTAAGGAGGCATTAAACGCTGGAGTAGGACTTTTATCGGATATGGTTCAAGCCCGTCCTATGGAAGCCTCAATAAAAGATCGTCTAAAGCAAGTTAGTACGAACTTAAAACGAAAGGCTGATGACAAAATTGATCGATTTAACATGACAGGAACTGGGTATATAACTAAGAGAAAATGGTTGTTCATTCCACCACTAACAGCGAAAGCAACAGCTACGAAAAAACTAGGTCTAAAATCAAAAAACATCAAAGATAAATTTTCAAATTAAGTATGTCTTTCCTTCATAATCATTCTTGTGAGTGTGTTAAGTCAGAATTAGATTTGTTTGCATTACCATCTACACAAACAAGCATTGAAAATGGATTGTGGATTCACTATAAACCAATTTCATCTCTTGCTGATGATGGACCTATCGAATTTCAAGTTCCTGGAACAGGTGATGACTACATAGATTTGTCTCATACATTACTCCACATAAAGGCAAAAGTATTAAATCAAGATTCAACAAACTTGATATCAGCTACAGCAGTAGCACCTGTAAATAATTGGTTGCATTCACTTTTTAGTCAACTCGATGTTTATTTAAACCAAAAACTTGTATCACCACCTAATAATACCTATGCCTATCGAGCATACATGGAAACCCTTTTAAACTATGCTCCTGCTGCTAAACAATCTCATCTTACTTGTAGTCTATGGTATGATGATACAGCGGGAAAAATGGATTCCACAGATGGTAAAAACATTGGATTTCTTAAAAGACAGGAATTAGTTAATGAAAGCAGGGAAGTAGAAATGATTGGTCATCTTCATGGTGACATTTTCAATCAAGATAAATTTTTAATTAATGGTGTTGAAATGAGTGTCAAATTAGTTCGGTCAAGAGAAGTTTTAATTTAATTGCTGGGTCAAATGATGTAAAGTTTAAAGTTTGCATTACGGACGCAACTCTTATTGTTCGAAGAGCACGAATTAATCCAAGTGTATTACTCGCTCATCAGAAAGTTTTAGCTTCTACCACTGCTAAATATCCTATTACTCGTGCTGAAGTTAAAGTTTTAACAATTCCATCGGGTGTTCAAGGAAAAACTCTTGATAATATATTCTTAGGACAGGTACCCAAAAGATGTATTATAGGTTTTGTGAATAATTCTGCATTTAATGGTTCACTAACTAAAAATCCATTTAACTTTGAAAATTATGGTATTAACTCTTTCAGCTTATATATTGATGGTCAACAAATACCATCCAAAGCTTTGCAACCATCTTTTAATAATAATATATTTACATCAGCATATCATACTCTATTCTCGGGGACTGGTATTCACTTTCTTAATGAAGGAAATGCAATCTCACGTGAACAGTATGCCAAAGGTCTTTTAGCATTTGATTTAACTCCTGATTTATCAGCTAACTCATCAGCCCATTGGAATCTCATAAAGCATGGTAGTGTAAGATTAGAAGTACGATTTGAATACTCACTAATACAAACAATTAACTGTATTGTTTATGCTGAGTTTGATAATATTATTGAAATAGATACAAATAGAAATGTTACTGTAGACTATAGTAGTTAGGATTATAATTAGTGTCCGACCGAAAGTTCGGTTTCGGTTTCGGTTTCGGCTAAAAATCAAGTTTCGGCCGCAGTTTCGGTTTCGGCCAAAATAGGCCGAAACTTTTGCCGAAACCGAAACTTATTTGACAAGTTCACACATGTTCACGCTCGTCGAACTACGTTTACTTTGGCAACACTTTGACGGACGCTGTCGGCCCTGTTCGGGAATTGTCGTGCGCCGTTCGGAATAGTTCGGATAGTTCTGTAGCAACAAAACTTAGTCAGTGTGTGTGCGCCCGTCGCAAATATTCTTTAGAGGTTATGTTTTAGATGGAACTGATTACATGTAAGTTTTTGTTTTGTTTCTGTACTTGAATGATTATATAGTTAATGAGTATATAAATATTGAGTCAGTAACTTTACTTTGTTTTGTTTTAAAATGTGAAGTGTACAATTAATTTCATGTTAACGTACGTTGTATAGGTAAACTTATCTCTGAATTTATTTTTCATTCCGATGATCTATTGACCGATTGTTATTGTTATATTTTTTTTTCAGTTTAAAATGTCACAAAGAGAAAAAAATCCGATTTGGCAGTACTTTGACAGAAGTACCAGTGATACATCAAAATCTGTTTGCAAGATATGTAGCAAGTCCTATTCGTTAGGAAGCCACGAACCAAAAAAACAAACATTACACGGACTGAAGCTGCATTTATCAAAATATCGTGACCAGGAATACAGGCAAGTACAAAAACGTTTATCAGAATTAAACGATTTGAAAAGTGAAGCAAAATTGAAACGAACAGACTTGAGTGTATCATTGAAACAATCGAGCTCAGATCAGCCGGCTCTTGTTCAGACAACCATTCCAAGTTTGACTTCTAAGCCTAAAGTTGTTCTGTGGCCTGATGATCATGAAATTACAAAAAGGATTGACAAAACTATAATGGATCTGATAATCGTGGACATGCTGCCTTATAATTTGGTAGAAGGTCAAGCATTCCGCCGACTTAATTTATCTGACCCTCAAGGAGTTCGCAAATATCGATTAAAATCTGAAAAATATTTTAGAACGTCACTAATGCCCAAAACATATGAAAGAATTAGATCAAAAGTATAAGATTTAATGGCACAGAGTACGTGGGTGAGTGCTACTACAGACATTTGGACCAAAGCATGTAAAACATGTTCACTTCTCAGTTTCACGGCTCATTTCATCATAAATGATAAACGTCTTAAAGTGATTTTAGGTGCATGTGTGCTAGAACAAGACCATACCAGTCAATATATAGAAGAAAAATTTACAAATATCGTAAACGAATGGGGTTTGCAAGGCAAGATTTTTCTAGTCCTACGTGACAATGCAGCTAATATGGTCCGCGCGATGCGTGATCAATATGAATCTATAGGATGTGTGGCACATACGCTCCAGCTTGTCATAAAACGAGCGCTGTTTTCAGACGACGTAATACAAGACCTCCTAAAGAAATGTAGAAAAATCGTCGGCCATTTTCATCACAGTGAGCCAGCAACCAGGAAATTAACGGAATGTCAAAAACAATGCGGATTGCCAGAGCATGTATTGGTGCAAGACATTGATGTGAGGTGGAACAGCACGTATTTGATGCTGCAAAGACTTTTGGAACAAAAAAATGCAGTAAACTTATACTGTGTTGAACATGGTAAGATTGATTCTCTTCTAGCTACTGAATGGGTTATTGTAAAGAACCTCACATCCATGTTGACATTTTTTATGAGGCCACCCTTGAGTTATCATTTGATAATGCATGCATTTCAATTGTCATACCTTTGATATCGTTATTAAACCTGAAATTGCAAGTTCGCTGTGAAAGTGACAATGAAATGATAACCAACATGAAAAATTTACTATACGAGTCCATGAACACCAGATTTTCATCATTGAAAAAACTCCCTTTGTTGATGGTAGCTACAATATTGGACCCAAGGTTCAAGTCTAAATACCTCAATTCGAATGAAGTCGACATTGCTGTAACAGAGCTAATATCTTTCTTGACTGAGCCTGAAGTCAGCATGCAATCATCCCGCAGCTCTTATAGTGATAACGCCAATGTTTCTTTTGCTTCAACTACATGCGTCTCGCAAGCTCACCACGTACAGGAAGAAAAAGAGAGTCTTTGGGATGTGCACGATAAAACGTCTAGTCAAACAGAGGCCACAGAATCTGAAGAAGGCATAAAACACTTTCTGAAAGAAAAGATTCAGTCTTACCTGTCGGAGCCATTATTACAACGCAATGCAGACATATACAGTTATTGGAACAGCAGTCCATATCCAACATTGAGAAGTGCTGTTTTAAAATATCTTTCAGCTCCACCTACCAGTGTCCCGAGTGAGCAGCTCTTCAGTGCTGTTGGGCAAATATACTCGGAACGTCGCAATAATTTACGTGGCGAAAATGTAGACAAACTGCTTTTCTTGGCGTACAATATAAGACTTTTCAATTATGAATATTAGTTATTAATAATACCAAAATCCAAAAAAAGTAACCTTAACTATAAGATATATAGAAGTTGTTTTTATTTGATTTTATAACTGTTTTCTATTTAAATGTTAAAACTTCAGTTTAATGGAAGTATAACTGTCCTACTAATTGTGATCTAGGTATCTTTGTTAATTCGAAATATGTGATTCTTGATTATCTATCTATGTTGAGACTGGGACTGGGTGTGATAGTAATTATTATTTTTTTATAAGGGGTTATAAAAGAGACTGACTGTTTACTAGCTAAACTACTAGTTGATCTGCTGACCTAATGAGATACACTAGAAGGGTTGAATATAAATGAAACCGCATCTGTGACCTGTTCTAAGCTGGTTTTTTTTTATTACAAAAAAATTGGTGTCTTATACATTTGCTGGCAACGAAACCATAGCGCGAATTTAATTGCGACAACGCCATCTATCGAGCTCGGAGACAACTCCGTCACAATGATAGTTTTTGAACTTAACCAAAATTATAAATATTGATCATGAACATACCGCCCACCAAGGACATTTAGTGCCGAAATGTCCTTTACAATTTGAACTTATTGCTAACAACTTATATCTAAGCTTAAGAGTAACATAATTTTATTGATAAATGTTCTTCATAAAAAGTTCTTTGATTTTATTTGCTCTAAATCACATGCATGTGTAATGACTGAAACTTAAATTCCTTAAAAAACAATACGGTAGATTTCATCTAAATAACTAAGTGCTAACAATGTAAAGTAAAAAAAAACAATGTGTATAATCTACAATAGTTCATGCATGTGTATATAAAAAAAAAGGAAAACAGCGTATCTAGCTTAAAATGAACAGCATGATTACTTATTTAATTAATTAGTCTACTATCGGTAAAATACATAGTTTGTTGGTTGGCCTTTTTATGGTTGTGGTCTTTGTACGTAACGTGACTACGCGGGTGAGGTTATCATTACCGGGGTGTTTCTCCACTACTCTACCCAGTAACCAACGGCTTGGAGGTAAATCGTCCTCCTTAATTAAAACAATGTCTCCAATCTTAGGTTCTGGAACCTGTAACGACCATTTGTATCTATTCATGAGATTGGATAAATACTCATGTGACCATCTTCTCCAAAACGATTGCAACATCCTTTGAACATATTGCCACCGCGTTAAGTAGTTTACGTTTGCACTTTCATAATTTTGATCTGGTACGTTAACTATGGGTTCTCCTATGAGAAAATGACCAGGAGTTAAAGGTAGTGGTTCACCAGGGTCGCTAAAGTTGAGTACGCTTATTGGCCGTGAGTTGAGGCAAGCTTCAACTTGATTGAGGAACGTAGACATTTCCTCGTATGTGAGAGTGGACTCACCGATAACCCTTTTAAGGTGGAACTTGGTAGATTTTACACCCGCTTCCCAAAGACCACCGAAATTGGGAGCATGAGGCGGGATAAAATGCCACTCCGTATTATTTGCTTCCAAGTGTTCTGCTATTGCTGGCTGAATTGAAGCTAACTGCTGTAATTCTCTAGAGGCACCTACAAAATTGGTGCCGTTATCGCTCCATAATTTAGCACAGTGACCTCTACGAGACACGAATCGTCTAAATGCCGCCAAAAATGCCTGTGTGGTCATGTCACTGACTACTTCTAAGTGGATAGCTCGCGTGGACATACAAACAAATAGGCAAATGTAACCTTTATAGGCTCGATGCCCTCGCCCCTTACTTGTTCTGATGCTAATGGGACCAGCATAGTCCACGCCACTATGCAAGAATGGTCTGGCTGGAATACAACGAACCGACGGTAGATCCCCCATTAGTTGACTTTTAACGTTAGCTCTCTGTCTTGCACAAGTAACGCATTTACGAACGTATTGTTGAATCAGAGATCTAGCACCTATTATCCAATACGCGGACCTTAAAAAGTTTGCCATTAATTGAGGACCACCATGCAGAGTCTTTTCGTGAGCATCTGCAACTATAAGATGAGTCAGATGATGAGAATGTGGTAGAACTATAGGGCGTTTTACTTGCTCCGCTAGCTCTGACTTTTCGACTCGTCCACGAATTCTAATGATACCCATTTTATCAAGAAAAGGGCAAAGTGTTTTGTTATTGTTAAATAACCTCTTTCCTTTAATTGTGTGTACTCATTTGAGAATGTTTCTATCTGAACCTTTTTTATACAAGTTTGTAACGCTGCTTCTATTTCACGACCTGTTAAATACTTTGTATCGTGCTTGTCCTTTATTAAAAATCTTCTGCAATAGGCAACTACTCTGACTAATTTACTTAAACTAGAATATTTATCTAAATCTAACCTATCAGTAACTACAGCGGTATGTACCTTTATTTGTTCTAACTCCGTTTTTAATTCCTTTGGCCTTTTGTACTCAATAAACTTATTTTTCAGGAATGGTGGACCCGAAAACCATAACTTGCTTTCCACTAACGAACTGGGGTTTAGTCCCCTTGAAGCGCAGTCGGCTGGATTCTCTTTGGTTGACACATGAAACCATTGAGTTGAACTATTATTGCCCAATATCTCCGAGGTCCTGTTCGCAACAAAGGTCTTCCACCTGCTAGGGTGACTGCTAAGCCATGATAGCACCACTGTAGAGTCCGTCCATGCAAAGACCTTGTCCTTTGGAAAATTTAAAACCTCTGTTGCTTCTGTCAAAAGTTTTGACAAAAGTACTGCGCCGCAAAGTTCCAATCTAGGAATGCTGACCTGCTTGATGGGCGCTACTCTTGTTTTAGCCACCAACAATGAGACGTGAATTTCTCCTGCTAAATTAATAGTCCTCAGGTAAACTACGGCTGCATATGCTGCTTTCGAGGCGTCACTAAATCCATGTAACTCGATATTATCATCCACAGTTGTACGGATCCAACGAGGTACCTGAACCTGTTTGAGTAGTGACAACTCTTCGCGGTAGGTAAGCCACTTGGTTACTAAGCTATCATTCAATTGCTCATCCCAATTCACACCAGAGAGCCATAGTTCCTGTATAAATATCTTTGCTAATACCACACTAGGAGCTAACCATCCTAGTGGGTCGAATAAACGAGCAATGTCCGATATTATAGATCTTTTTGTTACCGGAGAACTTGACAGCGGAGGAAGGTTTACCGAGTATTGAAAACAATCTTCGCGGCGGTTCCAGGTAAGACCTAAAATCTTTATAGTACTATCTAACTTAATTTCTATATCCTTATTTTCTAATTTACTTTCCTTTACTACCATGCCTTTTCTATCCTTAATACCCTCAGTTTCTATGTTAGTTTGACCTATTTCTTGTACTACTTCGTTTCTATTTATTGAACTTATTTTATCTAATAATTCTTGATAGTTGCTATTCCACTTTTGTAATGTAAATCCACCCTTTCCTAACAATTCGTTTAACTGTTTACATATTTCTACTCCCTCTTCGATGCTATTACATCCCACCATCAAATCATCCATATAAAAACAATGTAATACTTTTTCAGCTGCAAGAGGATATTTGTCACCTTCGTCATAGGCAACCTGGTGGAGTGATCTGACTGCTAGGTATGGCGCCGAAGCAGTACCGAATGTCACCGTAATCAGCTCATAATCTTTAACAGGTTTTTCAGGACTGTCTCGCCAGAGTATTCTCTGGAAGATGGCATCTTCGTCAGCTATTCTGACTTGGCGATACATCTTGATTATGTCCGCTACAATACCAATCCTGTGTACTCTCCATTTCATCACGGTATGTCTCAAATCGGCTTGCAAGGTTGGTCCCACCATAAGAGCATCGTTAAGGGAAATTCCGTTTTTGTTTTTCTCAGAGGCGTTAAAAACAACACGAACCTTTGTCGTGGTCTTATCCTCTCTAATTACTGCGTGGTGGGGTAAATATACAGCGTTGTTTTTGTTACTATCTCCTTCTTTTAAAGCTCTCATATGTCCTAACTGTAAATATTCATTAATTACTTGTGTATATTGTTCTTTTAATACGGTGTTGTTATTTAGTCTCTTCTCCAAGGATTTAAATCTTATTTCAGCGATTTCCCGTGACTTTCCGCCCTTACACGCTGGATCTTGTTCCCGAAATGGTAATCGTACAATGTATCTTCCTGTATCATCTCTCTTTGTAGTTTTAATATAAAAATCTTCACATTTCTGTTCTTCTGGAGTAAGGATTTTCTTCGTGCTAATCTGTTCTTCTATTTCCCAAAACTGTTTTAATAGATTTTCTTCATTAAACTGAGTACAATGCACGCTTATGTTGGTATAATGGTGTTCTGAAGGTTCACTATCTAAACTGACTACACCAGAAAGGACCCATCCTAAAGAGGTGTTCTGCACTATCAGACTACCTGAAGGATCTTTTACTATGCCTTCCTTTACAATACCGCAGTAAGCGTCAGCACCTAACAGAACGTCAATTCTATTAGGAGTGTTACAATACGGATCAGCGAGAGATATACCTTTGATATTAATCCATTCCAATGAACT